>RJWJ010044245.1:0-12262 GCA_004363605.1 Indri indri | reverse complement strand
GCAGTGACCTACACAAATGCAAGGCTAGGCTGCTGGCTGGACAGAGGCTGAGCTCCTACTCCAGCCACACAGTGGGGACTCTGCAGGGCTTCATGCAGCCCCAGCCCAGCCTGTCCAGCCCCTCTCATGGTTACGTTCTCTCAGATCAACATAATTTCTTTCCAGGACTTTTATTTCTTAAATTCTTAACCCTCTCTTCTCTCAGCTTCCACACACAGTGACCTTCACTCATTGCTATTCTTTTCAAAACCCACTCTCAGAAAAAAGTGACAATAGAGGCTCCCAAGATCCATGGGTGAGAGACTGGACAGAAGAAAAAGGAGCAGCCAGGCCACTGGGCTGGATCCAGCTTACCCCTCAAAGCCTGCCCAAAGTTCACGAAACAAAGGAAATGCAAGGCTCTTGCTACTAGCAGAAGTTCTTCCTTCGGATACTTTGACCAAAAAAAAGCAAAAAAAAAAAAAAAAAAAAAAAAAAATGAAGTAGAAATAAACTATGAAGAACCTTTGCCGAGGGGAGGAAGTGAGGAAAGTCTTTTGCATTTGTATTAGCTACATACTTCATGGCAATTGATTCGGCTTTGCCCTTGAAAAAGCTTTCAGTGTAGCAGACAACATGAAGCTTTTGGTGTTTTCTTTGTTCAAGGTTAACTTTCTACAAGTCTGATTTCCTCTTGCTCACCCAGCTCTGCCACAGAGCTTTGGCATATAAAACATCCCTGAGCAAAAAAAAAAAAAAAAAAGGAAAGAAAAGACAGAATGCCTCTATTGTCTGTTCCCAAGCTTGTCTTATTGGCATTTTAAAGCAATATTCAATTCTCCTGTAGATGTAATTTTCCATCAGTTCTTCTGCCCAGGGTAGCACACCACATGCAGACAGGAGCGAGGGAAGAGAAGCCTGCCTGGAATCACCTCCATACCAGTGTCTATCAAGGTTCGCTTGTGAGTGTTCCTTCCTCCTTATGCTGCGAGGACTTTTTTTTCCTTCCTTCTGCAAACCTGACATGAAGCCAGAAACTCCCAGTGAGGAGATATTTTCGTTTAACTGTGCAAAAGTCAGGCAAAAATGTGGTAAGTGCATTTTATTTTTCAACGCATATTAATCTCGATTTTGCTCCCCGACGGAGCCCCTTGAAAAGCCGTGGGAGTCGGCGCAGCGTCTCCATGCAGATTTCCAGCGAGCACTGCACGGTTCTGCAGGGCTGCAATGACACGGGCGGTCAAGGGCGGAATTGCACAGCTCAGAGACGAGCTAGCTTCTCTGCTGCGACTGCTTTCCTCTTACTGTGTCTTCTACTCTCAGTCTTTGGGAAGACTCTGTTAGGTGGTTTATTTTAAGTGAGGAGCTGCTGCTAGCATTAGCCTACTCAGTGTGTGTTCCAATACAATTCTACAGTTTGCACCTGTGAAACAGTAACGACTAATGAACACAAGAATAATGGATGAATGTCCAGGGAAGAATTTGTTTTTGTTTTTGTTTTTTGTTGGTTAATTAAAAAAAAACAAAACTTTTTTAAAGCCATGCTCCTTTCTTTTCTGGGAGAAGAAGAAAACAAAGATGTGCCATAATCTCTTTAACCTGTCTGCTGCATTCCCTCTATTTTTCCTGGTTGCCTCAGCTTCATCTTACTGAATAGCTTCTAAACTCATGATTACCAGCCCAATCATAGCAAAAATATATTTTGTGTTTATGAAACAAAACGTATTACTGTGTCTTCCTTAGGTTTTACCTAATATTGTATGAAGGGTCCTTTCAGCTAAAATCAGTTACTATACGCAGCAGGGAATTTGGTTATGCAGTGCAAGTTTTAAATTCCAAAACTGTTCCAATCCAAAGAGCTGTCTCCAATCACTATTGGTTGAGAAGGAGTCTGGGTGGAAGTCCAAAAAGGTTATATGTTGCAAAGAACTTTAGCGTATAAAAAGTTAATAAAAATACATGACAATAGAAGATCCATTTCAGAACCGCTACAAAACAGTGTGTTTTCAGTGTAATTTTAACCAAACTCCCTCCCACCATCCCCCGGCTACTTCAAGCAAGTCCACCCACTTGGTGCTGAGAAGTGCAATAGGATTAGTTTCCTACTAAGGCGCACATATTTATCCTTATGTGGCCGCTGAAGACTCAAGATATATTGGCACAAGAATTCTGCTTCTATGAATTACATTCTCATAGAGAAAGTAAGAATCATTTCTAGTGCTTTGGGGTTATGCTATTTTTACATCACATGTGAGGCTGCTTTTTCAAATCTTAGATAAAACTTTTAGATTAACAGCTACTGTGTACAGTTTAGCCCTAAGGCAAAGAAGGATGGAAAGATTAGGATTTCTTTTTTATTTAAATCTTGCTGTTAAATCACAGGAGCCAGCTGAGCTCTTGGGGGAAAAAGGAAATAGTGAGAAAAGTAAGCACTTTAAATTGATATCTCTTCATACATTTCCCGAAACCTGCTTTTTATCAGACATTAAAAGTAGTAGGAGTGCTTTAGCAAGTCGTGTTTGTTCTACTATTTTGGAGTATATTGAAATCTTTCAAATGGTGGTTGAATCATACATACTTAAAGTAAGTTGCCAGGGTGTATATTAAAAAAAATAAATAAAGGTTTCTGAAATAGGATATGTAATATTTAAATATCATATGTCACTTTTCTTTCATCTTAAGAAACACTTTAAACACATAGCTCAATTTTGTCCTTAGGACAAAAACATGAAACAGTGTTTATTACTTGTGGATTTTAAGTTTTGATTCTGTTTCTTTTAAAAGAAAATTTGTACTTCATTATTAATATTATTACTGTCAGCTATGATAATAGATATATATTGAAAAAGTACAATTTTCTGAATTCTATTCTTGTAAATACTTATGTAGAAAGGAAAAGAAAATAGCTAAAAGAGACTAATCCTCCCTCGTTAAAATGATGGTCAAGTGTGCCATATTACATAGAGGGCTTCTCTCCAAGTTCCCCAGTCTTCAGAATTGGTGAACACTTCGTGCTAGATTTGAAGTAAACCGTGATTCCTTTTTTAAATGACTCTCTTTTTGTCTCTGTTATTACATTTAAAATACATGAGCTGGGCACAAAGTGGCGTTCCCCTGTAGTCCCAGGTACTCGGGAGGCTGAGACAAGAGGATTACAAGCATTCAAGGCCAGCCTGAGCAACATAGTGAGACCCTGTCACTAAAAAAAAAAAAAAAAAAAAAAAAACACATCATGTATATAAAGGGCAATGATGCTTGCCATCTTAGATTACATTGTATCTTTGAAAACGTTTACTTATTGATGCCTTTTAAAATTGAATTGTGAGAGTTGATTCATGATTTTCAGAAATCAGAGATTTGTTTATGCCTATGTAAGTAAAACTAAAACATTAAACAACAGCCATGTGTTGAAACAACTTGCTTATTTAATAATCTTGAATTATTCCTGTTGGTTAAATATAATACTAGGTAATTTTTCTTTAATTTGTAGCGTTGAATGAATTTGTCCAATAACTAAAATAATGGGGATATTTTGAACTATGGATCTAGAAATTTTTTATATTCATTCTCTATCAACAGAAAAGAAACCAGAAGCAATTTTGGTGTCCATAATTTTTGACATAGCACAAAGATTTTGCCCAGTATTTTGCAGCAGACCTGTAAGTTGCCTGACCTGCCTGAATCTGTCTCACTTGGCCAGAGACAGCCTGTCAAATCCATCAAATACTGATTGGAATAGATTACTGAGCTGATGGAGCACCGGGATTAGGCCCGTCTTTCTGCAAGAGACTCTGTAATGATGAGAGGTTATTGTTGCCAAAAAGCTCAAAAGGGGCAAACGCCACTGCATGCAAGGATCAACTAGAGCTTTTTGTAGTGCAACAGACATTGAAAAAGGATACAGTTCATGACATGTGCCTCTAAACCCAGTGAACATTAGAAAGGTATGTTTAGCACTCATAAAAAGTACAACTGGAACGTTTTAACAAAAATAATAAATTTATTTGAAAGGTTCCCAAACCTTCCAAATAAATTTAATATTTTCTTGGAGCTCAACGCTTCCGTTTAATTGAAATTCAATATTTTATTTTTGGCTTTTATAAAAAGAATATGGTATCTTTTAAAGGCAATGTATAAATTATATTATTCTATTCATAAAAATGAATATATAAATGTGAATAGATATATTATAAAATTATTGCTCAAACATTATGAACTTGGGCTTGGAAAAGCTAATCTTCTTGGGATTTTACTGTGTTAAAAGTCAATGACACACTTGAAGCTGACTCGGGGGGGCAAAGGCAATATATGTGACCTAAACATTTGTACCCACATAATACACTGAAATAAAAAATAAATAAATAAATAAAAATTCGGTGACAAAAGCTTTTCATAAAGTCAGCCTTGTTGAATGTTTCAATGCAAGGATGTACAATTCAGCTTGTTTTAAGGATATGTCACTTAAATAAACTGTACCCACACTAAAATGTATGACATGGAGGGTTAAAAACACATTTTCACTGAACTATCATTACTGTGGCATTTTTTTTTCTTTGAGGCCTAGAAAAGTGACTTTTCCTATATACTACATTGCCGTTTTCCTTTAATTCGCCAATAAACTGCGACCACATTTGAATGTATCATTTCAGTCATATAGTACTGTGTATGTGCCCTTACCTGAAAGAAGATGTAAAACACGACAAGTCCGTACAGGGACCTGATCTCTGAAATACAAAGAGCATTACTAGTGAGTAACAATGTCTTCTTGTGCAATGTGTTCTGATGACAGAAAAGCCAAAATGTTGTTTTCAATATAGCCAGAACCATGAGGTATACTAATAGAAAGGGACTCTGCTAAGAACTGGATTAAATAACTGCATTTGCTTGTAACACAAGAATTCTAACCTTCCTAGTCACTCAAAGTATGCCCAACTTTATTGCAGAGTAGAAACTTGAGGAATTTGGGCACTATAAAAATGAGATATATGTTTTATAATCATCCTTGGTCTTTAATTTCTCAATTTTAACATTTTAATATTAAAGATGGTATAAAGTTTAATACATCACCCGATCTGGAGTCTGTCAGATACACCCTAGGAGCTATACATATATGTTCTAAAAATAAATCTTCCCAAAGTTTCTTTGACGTAAACGTTATTATTTTTATTTCAAATGGGAAAGCCAAGGCTCAGAACACTTGTCCACAATCACACCCCAAATCAGTTTTGTTGAATTTAATTGGATTAAAGGAGCCAGACTAGAAAAGTTAGAATGTTTCTCCTCTATGCCTTCCGAGGCACTGTTTCTATACGTGACTAGGTGTGACTGTTCCATAGGCATTATTGAAAAAGAGAGTGAAATTGCAGTTAATTATTTACTACTCTGTTTCCATCTCCTCTGCACATCATATTATTGGTGACTGATATCATGTCAATTGCCCCCTTAAAAGCTAAATCTTAAGTTGTGCCCTTCGAAAGGGTGGGGCTCTGTCTCGTTCATTTTTTTTATCCCAGCACTTAACAGAATGCCTGATTTACAGGGGGAAAAAAGTTATATGAATAAACAAATAATCATTGCATCAAAAAATTAACTTCTTAATCTTAGAAGGCTGAAAAAACAAAATAAAAAAAAAATTCAACCCAAAATTGTTTCTAGAACTATTATATTAATAAAAATGAACAACAGACCAATGACCACAATGCTTATTAGCTTCCTGGGTTTATCCACCTCTACTTTATTATTGCCAGGATGAGGTCATCTCTACTCCAATTCTATATCATCATACACAAAGCAGTGTTCGTGTCACTGAATTTTGTTTTCTGAGAGTACGTCTGAAGTACATAACAAATAACAATTGCTTTGGGGCTCTTCATGGATTCAGGAAGTCACTTAACTCCTCCTGGCAGTGATGTGTAATAATAAGCACCGACTTTTGCCAACCAGGGAAGCTCACCTGAGACTTGGTGTCCACAATTCCTAACCCTAACCCTAATCCTAACCCTAATCACATAGACATGTCAACTGCCCACATGGTTCACCTCAGACTCCAGTCCCTGTGCAAGTTGAGCTGAACTTTGCAATTTAAAGCCCACATCATAAATCACATTGTTAGACTTAGAGCATCATCCCCATCTCCCAGGTAAACAAACACACTTTTATCAGGCAGGTTACTCCAGGGGTTTAGAGATCACCTCCCAGAAGCTGAAGGCAATGGATAGATCTTTCTTTGGGCAAGGTTAAATTCTTTACTACACAGTAATGTATAAGTTACTCACTACACAAATGCTTACTGAAAATTTCCTGAGTAACAGGTTGCTAGGGATAGAAATATGAATAAAATATGGTCACTACTAATTATAAGCTCATAACTTAACCATTGGAAAAGCTGGAAAAAAGTCATAATACAACGTTGTAAGTGCTATAGAAGTGAGCTCAAAATGCTAAGGAAGAATGGGCAAGGGAATAATCAGAGAAGAGATGTGAACTGGATCTTGTTAGAAGAATATGAGTTTTCCGAAAGAAAAGGGGAGTATAGGAACTTCTAGTAAATGGGTTAACTTCACATAGGAGGCCATAGGGGGCTGAGTGGACATGCGGAAACATCGCAACACAGATGGCACAACATCGTCTGAAATTTGCATGAACTGGCCCATGACTTACTCCTGTGTTTGATGCCTGACTGCTCCTTCTACTTCTTGCCTTGCCAACCAACCAGTCTTCTAGATTTTAAAGCTTTTATTTTACTTGGGCCAGCTTCTGACTTTTCTTGATCAAATCTTGCTACTGAAATCTCTGTAATTGTGCTGCGTCAAAACTTTCTTGATTATGCATAAAAATTGACCCGTTACTGTACATGCCAGACAATATCTCCATGCTCTGACTGTGCTCTGCTGGACAATGTCTTTGCTCAGCTCCATGTAACAGACAAAAGATCTCACTTGGCCTTGGATAGGTCACTTCTGTTTCTGACTTTGGTTTTCTTATCTTATCAAATGTTGCCTTTCCAGAGAGGATTATTCTGAACACCACATTCAAGAAGGCAAACTGCCTTTGTCTCTGATCTCCATACATGCATACCAATTCCCTCTACCTTGTTCTAATTTTTAAAAATTTTCCTAGCACTTATTATCATCAAACACCCAATTTGCTTATATATTATTGTGTAGTAAATAATTTAACCCTGACAAAAGAAAGATCTAGCCATTGCCTTCAGCTTCTGGGAGGTGATCTCTAAACCCTTGGTGTATCCTGCCTGGTAAAAGTGTCTTTGTTTACCTGGGAGATGGGGATGATGCTCTAAGTCTAGCAATGTGATTTCTCATGGGGGCTTTAAATTGCAAAATTCAGCTCAACTTGCACAGGGATTGGAGACTGAGATGAGCCATGTGGGCAGTTGACATGTCTATGTGATGGGGCCCCAATAGAAATTATGGACACCAAGTCTCAGGTGAGCTTCCCTGATTGGCAAAAGTCGGTGCTTATTATTACACATCGCTGCCGGGAGGAGTTAAGCCTGTCCACGACTCCGCTGCGAGAAGACAACTGGAAGCTCTGCATTTGCAACACTCATGGACTCTGCCCCAGGCATCTCTTCCCTTGATTGATTCTAATCTATGTCCTTTCACTGCAATAAACTATAACCGTAAGTGTAACAGCTTGTAGTGAGTTTTGTGAGTCCTTCTAGCGAATTATCAACAAATGTTACTACTCAGAAAGGCCACTGACAGTTGGGCCCAAGGAAGGCAGATGCTTTGGATTTTTTATAGTTTTAAATTGTCTTTCTTTGTTCAGGGATTTAGCTAAGCAGCTCTACAGAATTTCAAAAGAGGAAATGTGAGCTTAAAGCCCAAATCAAAGATGAAACTATCCACTTGTCTTGGTCTATTGACTTCATATGTTCATAGAAAGCAGATTTTTAAAAAGCTGTTAATCTTGTTCATATTACATCAATAGTGTAAAGGCTGCTGAGAGAGCGTCAGGGATGTGTAGAGGCCCCTTCTACTACATCTAAATTGCTCTGCCTGATAAAATGTCACAACTGTGTGCTTATGTGTGACTCCTGACCTCAGCTCTGCTAAGTCAATTAATCTGTTTTCAGCTACATTGAAAACAATTTCCAGATATCTATACTCTCAACAATAATTCTAATCAGTTATTTCAATACCCTAGGAAGATAGAAGCATTCTAATTTGGTTATCACTGTTATGTATACATGATTATGGTCCAGTACTAGGCACATTGCATCTCTCTCTGGCCTGACACATACCTATTCCATTGATTTCCATTTCTTTGATAATAATGCTCATTTACACCCCATCACTGAGGCTAAAATAATAAATACATAAACACTTTTTGAAAGTCAGCATTCTATCTCAAAGTTTCTATACAATCAAAATCCCTTTGATTTTACCTTTTTGTATTCTTTTTATTGATGTGCTCCTTATTCAATTCACACTGCCATTATTTTTTGGAAATCTTTTGGTTCACACCTGCTTTTTCACCATGGAATCACATAATTATGACACAGATGTTCTGAGCTTGGCTATTTGGAAGCAGCCATTTTGGCATCTAAGAAGTTTTAATGTTAGCACTCAGATGCAGAAGTTTGAACATGAAATGTTTTGGGTCTTCTCAGAAAGCACAATTCACCAACAGGTAGAAATCAACCCCTACCTGGAGATGCAATGGCTAGGAACATAGACGGTGTGCAGCATTCTGGCAGAGATGCGGCATATCCAGTCACTGAAATAATTGGTTGTCTTCACACCCCTAAGCCCAATTGAAAGGCAACAAGGCAGGGAGCGGCAATGAACCAGAAAATGAAGAAGGGACAAGTTGACACAGCAGACAGGGAAGTCATTCATTTCTTCCACATCCTAAGATCTGCAACCCTTTTTACCTGCCAATAAACCCAAATGAGGCTTTAGGGATGGGCTGCGGCATGGATTGCTAGATAATTCTCTGTTAAGGACAGGTTTTAACAATGCAAGGGGAAAAAATGGTTTTTACCCCCAAAACAGTTCTGGTTGAAAGTAAAGAAATTTTCAGAAGGAAGAGTGCAAAATATGCATGGAGACAGCACCAGTTTGTACCACCTCTGGAGTGTCGGAAGATGGAGCCTTGCACAAAAACTCAAGGCTAGTAAATATATTAAAGTAAAGATCCTGACTTTGTTTGAAGGTGTCCTACTTTTCCTGTCAAGAGAAGAAACTACCAGACAAGAGTGAAAAGTGAATAGAGTTTGGTAAGGGACTTACATAAAATGGAAGCGCCTTCTAGAAACAAGACTCAGTGTTGATGATTTGCATTTATACATATAAAGACAGGACCTGAGGGCTGTTTTCCTCACCTGTAGAAGGAAAGGAGCATCTCTGGGAAGCCCTGGGTGAGCAGCCCATAAAAGCTTCATAGTCACACTAAGGCAGAAAGGCAGCCATCCAGAAAGCAGTCACTGAGCGTGTCGGGGCTTGGATGAGAATATTTGCTAAGGTCACAGTCCACATCATGATGGAATCAGGATGTTGCCGGTGCATCCTCCTGTCTACCACGTGGCTATTTCTACTCGACGGCCTTTCTGCTTCTTTGATCACTACCCAGAAAACAAAGCACAAGTCCTCTCTGTACTTGAATCATCTAATCTATCTCTTGTGCTTATAGTGATATCTGTTTCAGCATAACTTCAATGTATGATTAAATTAAAAGACTCCTTCCCTGTAAAGGGTCAATATAGCAAAGACCAAAGGCAAGAAAGGGGTCAAAGAACCAGATTCTTCCATACAGAGTAAGCAGCTAGCAATTTGACAACAAACTGGAAGAAAGGAATGTTGTTTATAAAAATCAATTGTTAAAGAGTGAGTACTTTGACTACATTACAAACAAATACCTAACATTTATAGTTTAGTTGGATGGGCTCACATTAACAACAACGAGACTGCAGTACCAATTACAGAATTCTGTTTTAACCAAGCCCACTCTTGCTGGGATCATTGCGTATTTTATTTTCACATGTATTATCTTAGATTCTCGGATTCAATGAATATGATATACCCAGTATATTAAATAGTCAGAATTCAGCAAGGCTCAAATTTGGACCTGTTATATTTTTTCTCCAAGCACTGTGTACTCAGTTCTATTTTTTTTCAATGTATAAACAGACCAGAGATATGTCAGCAATTCTATTTTCTACAGAGATATCCAGCCAAAGAATGATTTATCAGTTTTTACTGCTTGCAGGCACTCCCAATCTCTGAGTGATTCTCTTGAAGTTTTCTTCTTTGATTTAAGAGTTCTGCTACCCATATTAGGCCTGTGGAACACATGGAAATTATTTATACTGTCCTCAGCTTTGGGGCTTTAACCACAATTCTAAGACAATAGTAAAAATTCTATTCAAAGCTCCGTAACAGAAATTTCAAGAATTATTTCAGCTTCAGGAAATGGCGGAGGAGTTTGTGTCAGAAAACCTTCCTACCAATAACAGTAAAAAATGCCAGACAAAATATTATAAAACTACTGTTTCAAAGGGTTGGAGACTAGGTAGTAACTAGGGTTAGTGCACTTGACAAAAGGGACTTGCTCAGATCCACATATATCTGTTTGTTTTTCCCCCTTGAGGAGCTTCCCCAGATTTGATGAGGTAGCTTAATCAGGACATAGCTTTATCAGGATAAGTAGTCAAAGGGTGGAGTTGAAGTCTTCCAGAACAGTAGGAAACAGAGGGAACATTTTTAAAAGAAAGAATACACAAGGGGAAAGACTCAAAATTTGGGTACAAACTCTGCCAAAATAATTGGCTTCAACCATACAGGCCTGGAAAGAAATTCTAGGAGGCCCAGTTTAGACCCGTGAAATTTTGATAGCTGATAGCTGAAAGTTTGAAGGAGTTGACCAGTGATTTCAGAAGCTGTCTGCCACTAGAGATGCTGAGTTGGGAATTCAACCAGTCAGAGCTATAGAGGCTTGATAAACACTTTGAGTTATATATTGAAATTCTATTAAGACCACAACTCAGGAGTAAATATTATGTCCCATAACTAAGGGATATATCCTAATACTAAGAGCAAAACTGAAATAGATCCATTCAGCAAGGCCCATAACCAAGATTCCCTTGGATCAAGTAACCTACCAGTGATTTAACTGCCTCCCAAAATAAGATGCAATACTCTTCAGAAAAATATAAAAGAGAAATAACAGGTCTCTACAATGTATTATCCACAATGTCTATTAATCCACTATCACTAGACATGTAAGGAAATGGGAAGATATTAGCATTCTGGGAGGCCAAGGCAGGATGATCACTTTAGTTCAGGAGTTTGAAACCAGCCTGAGCAAGAGCAAGACCCCGTCTCCACTAAAAGTAGAAAAAATTAGCTGGGCGTGGTGGTGCGCACCTGCAGTCCCAGGTACCTGGGAGGCTGAGGCAGGAGGATCGCTTGAGCCCAGGAGTGTGAGGTTGCTGTGAGCTAGGCTGATGCCATGGCACTCTAGCCTGGGCAGCAGAGTGAGATTCTGTCTCAAAAAAAAAAAACAAAAAAAAAAAAAACAGAAATGGGAAAATATTACCAATAGTATATTACCCACAGGTGTTTATTTCTCTTAAGAAGAAATGTTTACTACAAAGCAAACTAGAGATGGCCCATATTTTGAAATTAATAAGCAAAAGTATTAAAATAACTATGACACATTTGCTAAAGAAAGTATAAGAAAATTTAGATGTAGTGAATAAAGAGGGGAGAAATTTTAGCAGGAATATTTAAAAAGTAAGGAAAAGAGAATTCAGTGGAAATCCTTGAAATGAAAAATATAATTTTTTAAATAAAAAACTTCATTAGATGAGATCAACAATAAATTGGACACAAAAGGAAAAAAATAATGAACATGAAGGCAGGACAGTAGAAGTTACACAAACCGAAGCACAGAGAGGATAAAAAGGATTGGAAAGAAATAAATGAGCCCCAGTGATTTGGGGATAGTGCCAAGTGGTCTATCATATGTGTAATTGAAGTCTTAGAAAGAAAGTAAAGAAAGAATGAAGGAGAAAAATATATTTGAAAAAACATTGGCCAAAATTTTTCATATACAGTCAAACCAAAAAAAAAAAAAAAAAAAAAAAAAAAAAAAAAAAAAAAAAAAAAAAAAAAAAAAAAAAAAAAAAAAAAAAAAAAAAAAAAAAAAAAAAAAAAAAAAAAAAAAAAAAAAAAAAAAAAAAAAAAAAAAAAAAAAAAAAAAAAAAAAAAAAAAAAAAAAAAAAAAAAAAAAAAAAAAAAAAAAAAAAAAAAAAAAA
>RJWJ010044244.1:0-12236 GCA_004363605.1 Indri indri | reverse complement strand
TTTAAGAGGATTATGCCAATTTATATTCTGCATTATGTTTACAGTAAGTACTACTGAAAAAAAATTTTTTTTTTTTTTTTTTGAGACAGGGTCTCACTCTATCACCCAGGCTGGAGTGCAGTGGTGTCATCATAGTTCACTGCAGCCTCAAACACCTGGGCTGAAGCGATCCTCATGCCTCAGCCTCCCAAATAGTTGGGACTATAGGCATGTGTCACCATGCCTGGCTAATCATGATGTAGATCTGACACCCATGTCAGTGTCATGAGAAAAATAAGAAGGAGGATTAGATAGGAACAGCCTTAGACTGCAGCACAGCTCTGAGAAAGTTTTGGCCAGACCAAAAGGGAGCCACAAGGCAAAGACTGACCACTTGAGTCATTCCAAGGGAACAAGGTAATATACATAAACAAGAACATCTACTGAGACATGCTAAGGTGACTATTTTGATATTTTCCCCTTTTATCTTTATCTTACCTTTTTTTTAAAAACCAGGTTAAAGTTGGATGCAGAATAAGAAGTTCTGGGAGATGAGGCTTGGGAGTCAAGATCCAGCATGGAAAACAAGATGAATTAACTTCCCAGGCTGCATAAGTATTCACATTTCTGATTGAGTTGCAGCTGGTTTCTTCTTTTGACCTCAAAAGCCATCTGGAAACTTTGGAGAAACTTCATGGCTTCTTTTAAGTTTTGCTTTTGGTTGTAAGGAGGGATAGCATTGGACTTAATAGAAGTGGCTTTACTTGGTCTGCAGTATCAATAATCTTATCACAGATCCACCCCTGTGGTTTCTCGTTCAGACTCTGTGGGTCTCACTTCATTGTCAACTCCATTGCATTCACGGTTTTAGCATTGCAGCTAAGCATACTTTTGGTTGATGGGCTGGAACTCTTTGCCTGAGTCATAGGCAGAGAGTCTTACACATTTTTTTCTGTTAGAAAATTTTCATATCACCATTAACCCATGGTTTATTATTTACTTGGCCAGAAGCTGCTTCTCAATAGGCCAGCTTGGGAGGCATTTTTTTGGCATTATTTTTATTTTTCACCTTGATTTTTGGAGGTGAACCAATGCCATTTTTAATCACTGCTGGAGGTATTTTGTCGAAGGATTCCTTTTTGGTTCTTTCATCTTCGTCATCTGCTTCATCTTCTTCATAGGTATTTCCTGATATTTCTATAACTTCAGAAGCATTTGCATCTATACTTCTTGTCTTCTTCATAATTTCTTCAATCCTATTCTCCTTTCTAGTCTTTCCAGCAGGTTCTCTCTTGAACCTCCCATGTTCTGGGAGTAGCTCCTCTATGATTTCCTCTGGACCACTCTTCCTGAAGGAAAACTTAGACGAAGGGGATTATTGGGACACATACACCCCCTGTCACTCAGTTGGTCTCGGGGCTGCAACTGCTACTCATCTTCCTACTCCTCCACTACACATTTCAAATTCCACTTTTCTTCAGCTGTCACTTCTATAGGTCTTAGTTGTGTGACCTGGGTGTGTGACCCAAATACTCATTCCTGATGAGAAATGTTTATTTATTGGTAATTATACCCATCTCACGCTGGGATTGCTGCACATGTCCTTCCACAGTTATAATTAACTATCAAGAGGCTCCCAAGTGGATCACCTAGGGTCCACATATTTTTCCTTTCCCATTATATAAAAACAGCCCTTCCTCCTCCTGTTGATCTAGGTCAACTACCCCTGCCAAGATAGGGACTCCTCTTTTTGCCTTCCAGTGCCTGGACACAAAGAGTCCAAAGTGCCCAAACAGTAGCCGTAGCTTGTAGTTCAATGGGGCCCTTGTGTTCCCTGGTGAAAAAAGCACCCCCTTTGGAGACCAGGACTTCTAAATCTTCAAAGCCCAGAGTTTTGGGAACAGGAAGCACAAAGTTCCCCAATGAGTCATTAGGATTGATGTTAAGTGGGGCTATTTCTGCTTTCTCTGTTTTTCTCCTAGACCTATGTATTCTTCCGGTTAGATGCAGTGCTTCTAGAGCTCTCTGATTTAGTGTCTTTACCGTATGCTGAAGGATGGCACTCCATCCTTACAGAATATTGCCTCTGAACTGGCATTTCGAAAGCTGCACCTTCAGTAGGTTGCCCAGCACTCTATTAGGCTGGCTGCTCTGGATGCTGCAGTATGTGATACAACCAGTAGTTCCCTTAGTCATGAGCTCACACCCATACTACTTTTACTATGAAGTGGGACCCCTGTTTGGATACTATGTTGAGTTGGAACCTACACCTGTGGATCAGGCCTTCTTTAAGCCGCTGGATAGTGATATGGGCTGAGGCTCTGACAGCAAGAGAGAGAAACCCATACCCAGAATACATATTTATCCCTGTGAGGATGAACTGATGGCCACTCCAGAATGGAAAGGGCCAAAATGTTGTTGACTTGCCACCAAATGGCTGGTTTATCTTCTCAAATGGTAGTGCCATATCAGGGACTCAGTGCTGGTCTCTGTTGCTGGTAAGTTAGAACTTCAGAGATAAGTAGCTAGATTGGCTTTGCAAGTGGAAATTCGTGCTGTTGGGCTCATGTGCAGCCTCCATCTCTGCAAACATGGCTATTCCATTCGTGTACCATTGTGCCAATTCTGGAATAGGTTGTTACAAAGCATGGCTAACATCAACTGGTAGAATATTTTTGTCTACTTGGTTGTTCAGTTCCTCTGCCATGGTGAATGCTTTCTGGTCAGAATGGACATGTGATACAAAAATCCTCACCGTTTGTGCCCACTCTCATATGTCCATCTCCACATACCTCTTCTCCAGACCTCCTCTTCTCCAATCTTCCAGTCTTTTCCTTGAGGATCCTGAACACCTGGCCATGCCATTGCTACTGCCCAGGAATCTGTATACATTCTCACCACAGGTCACTTCATCCATACAAAGTGAATGACGAGGTACACTGCTTGAAACTTTGCCCGCTAGGAAGATTTTTCCCTCTCCACTGCCTTTTAGGGCCACCCCTGAATGTAGCTACAAAGTATAGCCATCCATTTTCAGTTTCCACTCACATACAAAGCCAACCCATTCATAAATCAAGCTTGAGCTTTCTTCTCTTCCCTCAGCTGGCCATACATGACCTCCCCTATGGCCAGTGCAGCCTGAGGAAGGGGTGCTGGTACAACCATGGTGGGTGATATGGGTACTGGGCAACTAGCTCATGCAGTTTATTCATGCCCTCTCGTCCTATTGGGGGCTGATTTTGGATGCATCATTTCCATATTATGATGATCTGCTGTTGGACCCATTAACTCTATGACTGAGTATGTCCAACAGAATTCAGCTCATGATGGACACTTCTGGACACATGGTAACTTGGTACCCCATAGTAAAGCTTTCTGCCTCTACTAGGGCCTGGTACCACACCAGGGGCTGTTTCTTGAAAGGAGTAAAATCCTCTGCTGCAGATGGCATGGCCTTGCTCCAAAACCCCAGAGGCCTACCTGGTGATCTTGTTGTAAACTCCATACTCAGTGCTGCAGAGCCCTTTGCTTCTCCAGGCTGTACTCACAGCAGGCAACCTTCCATGTTGCCTAGGATATGAACCACAGCAGTATTCCTAGGTGTGGAATTTGTTATTTCCAAATCCCAAAAAGGCCCACCAGGCATTGTGCTTCATTATAGCAAGAGATGCAAGATGCAGAAATTTATCTTTTACTCAAAAGGGGGGATGTCTCCACAAACCACTGACTATAGGACCTTGAAAAACTTTACAGAAGTGGCAGATCCTTGAATCTTCTTAGGATTTATGCTCCACCCTCTTGATCTATATGTCTCACCGAGGGCACCAGCATAGAAAATACCTCTTGCTCATCCTGCTAAGTCAGCATATTATTATCAATGTGATGTTCTGCAGGATGTCCAGATAGTACATATCCATTCAGAATGTATTACATTAGAGGGTGGAAGAGTTAACGTAGTCCCTGGACAAAACTGGCAATATATATTGTCACCTCCAATGTGAATGTGAACTGCTTCTTATCCCCATTTCTGATCAGAATATAAAAGAATGCACTCACCAAATCAATGTCCACAAACCATGTGCCTAAGGCCTTATTAATCTGCCCTAGCAAAAATACCACACCTTCAAAAGGAACTACTACTACTTGGTTAAACTTGCTGTGATAGCCCACATTTGCTCTATAGGATCCAAACTGGTACTAATCACCACTATTTCCCCTGGGACACAATATCATTTTTTATTTTTTATATTTGCTGGGGTGGGGGACAATTTCAATGGCTTTCAGCTGATCTTCCTCATTATGATAGTTCTTATCAAACAGCCTAAGGACCCAATACTTCAACTGCCAAGGCTGTCTATTGTAATTATATACTCAGGGACAAGGGAAATGACCAGCAGGTGAGTGGGTCTGCAGACTCAGTGAATTCACTGTAAGCCAGTGAATTCTCTTAGTTAGGATTCTCTTACCTGTTTTCATAAGCCCCCACTCTAACAGGACATGGTGATACTTTGGGTTTCCAGTTATCAAAGTCAACTCAGTTCCTAGGTCCAAAGCACCCTAAAATGACTGGGTACCCTCCTTTCCCCAGTATAAATGCCCTACCCAAGTAAATGCCCTAGGTTCTTTTGGGGAATGACAGGAGGGATCATTACATGGTTGCCACAATGTTGCAGAGTCCTTCTCCTAAGGATGTAGATCTGAAAATGTGCTCAAATTCAGGAACTAACCAACAGATTGTGACATTTTGAGATGACTGCCCTTAGCCTCCTGGCCCTCCATTCTTGCCTTCTTCTGATTGTAGCTGTTAAGCAGCACTCTTCATTTCTGCCTATTTTGCCCCTATGGTAGGGTAACCAACTTGTCCCAGTTTTGTGTAAGCTTCAAGAGAGGCCTCTGGCTCTCACACTTAGGCTTTAATGGTAAACAGCCTTCAGTTTCTCATTCTCTCTCTGCAGGCCATCAGTACAATTTAGTAATAAGCAGCCAACTCCACCATCTTTGTAAGCATTGCTCTCCTGATGTCTTTCAAATGCCCAAATCATTATACAGGCAAGGGTGCTGTTCCTCACACTGGGATTTTTCCCCGGGCCTCCACCAGTGAAATCTTCAGCAGTAGAGCCTCCACCTTATGTCAAATACTGTCTGTGCCCCACATTCCATTCAGGATGGGATCATCCTTGCCAGTTGGACTGTCATCGGCTGAGAGCAACCCAGGAAAAGTATGTCCTCAGCATGAATCCTGCAGTGAATCTTGAAGGTATGGCCGTAAGAGACTGTCCAAGCTTACCACGTTCTCTCTCAAAGGGAGAGCTAAGCAGCTCATTCGCACAGCTGCCACCGTGACACTCACATAACAAAGAATTTTCCCTTATCATAAGTTTTGTATATCCAGACACTCATATGTGTTTAAAAAAAAAAAAAACCACTTTACGATTATTTGGAATTATCTGTGTTTAAAATCTGATCTATTTTAAGTATAAACAAAAATGATTTTGAACGGTTTTAATATATACTGAATTTTTCAGAAATACAAATGCCATGTAAATTAAGAGAAAATTATAGTTTATGTTATTTGAACTTTACCAATTGTTTTTGCCATTTTGAAAAGTTACATCCCTGGCAGCAACAATACCCTGATATTTGAATCACCAATACAGTATGATTGTATCTATATTTGTGCCCTGATATTTGAATCTCCAGTAGTATGTAATGGTCTCTATACTTGTGCCTGTCTCATGCATATACGCAAATATACTTCAACCCTTATTTCAAAATGGAAATATAAAGAAAAATGCCAACAGTATTTCCTTTGAATGTTGTCGTCTCTAAAATCCAACCTTAGTAATTTTAAGCATGAGGAATTCTCACACATTATTGGCAGAAATACAAAAACTATACAATTTCTACAGGGGGAATTTGGCAGTAGCTAGCACAATCAAAAGTTCATTTACCTTTGAGTCAGAATACTTTTAGGAATCTATCTTAGAAAGAAAGAAAATATGACAAAAATATTCAATTATACATATGCAAGGACATTAATTATGGCAATATTTGTAACAGTATAAGACATCTTTGAGTGCAAACATTCATTGTGGAGGATTGGTCTGAATACATTATAATAGATTCACACAATGGAGTACTATGCAGCTATGAAAAGGACTGAGTAATATCTCCAAATACTGTTATGGAATAACCCTAGGACATATTGTTAAGTAAAACATTAAAACAAAGGTACAGAGCAGTAGGATATAGTATGTTCCATTTATGTAAGGAAGGGGAAAAAAGAACTGCAGAATAATTATTAATATTAATAAGCATTAATAAGATAATTTTATTGTGTTATGTTTTTATTAATAATATTGATATTGTTATTTTGAAAATATTTTTATGTATACATGGATAAAGAAAATAAATGATTATGTTAGTATCATTAGGAACCAAGAATTTTGGTGTAAGAGGAAAGATATGCAAATATAAAATCAAAGAATTAAACTTCCAATAGTGTTATATTTAAACTGGAAGCATTGATATGTTCTCCAGATGCAATTTTCTCTTTTAAAATATGGATATCCTAGCTCTTTCCACAGAAAAGGACTAGGAACAACAATCAGTCCTATAGCAATGAGTCCCTCTAAAAACCATTTCCCAGTAAAAGGAACCAAAGCTTCTTCAAGATATAGTTGACTCCAGGGATGGTGTGGGAAATATATAAGATGAACTTGAAATATCTTTTCGTACCCAAAAGTAAGGAAGGTATCAAACACTGTTAAGGTTGTGTCAGAAGAACCCAGGAGCCAACTTGTAGAAGATCCATCTGGCAAAGATAAGACAATTTAAGCATCATATTGAATGATGACTGAAGTGAATTAAAAATATCAAATATATTAAAATCCATAGTGTATAGTGATATTCAAAGTAAAAATTGTACCTAGCATATAAATTTATTATTTGAAGTCTAGTTAATAAAGGAATTAAATTGAGCATTTACTCTGCCTTTCCTGTATAAACTATATTTCCTATACAAATACTTGAAAAGAGAAAGTTCTTTATATGTCAGGCAATAAATGCAGAAAAATGATAAAAATTAGAATATCACATCCAGGTGCAGTGGCTTACACCTGTAATCCTAGCACCCTGGGAGGCTGAGCTTACACTTATAATCCTAGCACCCTGGGAGGCTGAGGCAAGAGGATCGCTTGAGCTCAGGAGTTTGAGACCAGCCTGAGCAGGAGTGAAACCCCGTCTCTACCAAAAATAGAAAAAATTAGCCAGATGTGGTGGCATGCACCTCCCAGCTACTTGGGAGGCTGAGGCAGGAGGATCACTTGAGCCCAGGAGTTTGAGGTTGCAGTGAGCCATGATGAAGCCACCTCACTCTCCCCAGGGTGACAGAGTGAGACTCTGTCTCAAAAAAAGAAAAAAAAATATTAGAATATCACCATTTTTGCATCTTAATGAAAGAATGGACCTAAGCAATGATCATCAGTGGCTGCTAAGACCATTAGGTAAAAAAAGGCTGATGGGAAACTTTTATACAGGGTAGATCATGCTTTCAACACTTGAGCACACTAATCAACCTTAACAGAAGAAGGGAAACAGCCAGATATTGATGTGCTTTCTGCTATGATGAAATAGGAAGGGCATAGCTCCATCTGTGAAATATTCCTGCCAAAAAAACCAAACCTGATAGATCAAGCCTCTAGATCTAAACAGTAAATACAGAGAAAAGAGGAACATGACAAAATGACACACAGGGACACAATTAGCAAAATCCTGAATGTGGGAAACTATGTGACAAATGACCTAGTTTTTTCAACAAATAAATGGCAGGAAAAAATTTTTTAAGAAAGAGTAAATACAGATTAAGAGAGATTTTGAGAGACATATCAACCTTATGCAATGTATGGGCCTTGTTTGAACTGATTCAAGCAAATCAACTACAAAGACACATTTAAGAATATCTGAGAAAAAATTTTAAACTCTATATACATTTGGTGATACTAAGGAATTATAATAAAATATGGTATATACACACACATACACACACATACCATGGAATACTACTCATCCATGAAAAAATGAAATAATGTCTTTTGGAGCAACTTGGAGGGAACTGGAAGCCATTATCATAAGTGAAGTAACCTAGGAACAAAAAACCAAATACTTCATGTTCTCACAAGTGGGAGCTGAGCAATGGGTATGCACAGCCATACAGAGTGACATAATGGAAATTGGAGACTCAGAAGGGGGGGAGGGGAGTGTGGGATGAAAAATTACCTATTGGGTACAACATACACTACTCAGGTGACTGGTACACTAAAAGCCTAGACTTCACCACTATACAATTCATCCATATAACAAAAACAATTTCTGCCCCCTAAATCTATTAAAATATTTAAAATAAAATACTTAAACAAGTTATTAAGTTAAACTTTTCTTAGGTGTTATACAGTATATAGTTATAGTTTTTAAAGTTAAAGTAATTATTTATGGATAAAATAATATGATATCTAGGTGCTATCTGGGATTTGCTTTAAAATAATCTGAGAAGATAAGGATGTTACATAGATCAGTGGTTCTGAGACCACAGAATATCTATAAATCAGCTGGAGAGACTGTTGAAAACTGATTCCTGGGCCCTACTCAGAGATTCTGACTCAGTGGTCTGGAATAAGATCAGTGAATCTGCATTTCTAGCAATCTTCCAGGTAACACTGATGCTGCTGGTCAGGGACCACATTTTAAGTAGCATTGGTAAGAATGAAAAAGATTGGCTATTGAAAATTGACAAGTGTCGAAGGTGGGTACTAAGGAAGCATGTAGTCCACTATACCATACTCTACTTTAATATATTTTTAAATAAAATTCATATGCCAACACTTGACAACTTTACTATGTCTGCCAATGTTGTTCCCAAATATTCACGTATTGCCATATCTATATTTATTATAAATTAATCTCACGTTATTCGTCCTTTATAATATAGTTAGGGCATTATGTTGATTTTCTAATTAATGTGTGTAGGTAGGTTGTAGTACATATGTATTTCATTTGAGAATGGTAAAAGAATGATAAAAACAACCTAGGACTGTTGCGTGTGGTAAGGGTGAGAACTGCTAATTTAAGACAAGTGGGGAGACATGCAGGCCACAGAAGAAGCCAGCCCTGGCAGCTGAAGGGAGGCTGCGGCGGTCATCAGAGCGGAGACCTCACTTGACTAGCCTGAGTTCCCGCTTTCCTAAAGAAGAGGTGGTGTAACTAATCAGAAGTATTCTTGAGTTCTGTTAGGACAATTTCTTGTTCACCGCTTGGGATTTCCTGACTACTCAAGATGGGACAATGATTCTGAAAACACATTGATTTTTCTCTCCCCAGCAGCAGGCTGGTTATTAGCACTCCAGGAACTTGCCGGAGAGCTCCATATCCAATAGGTAACTGTCCAATACCACCCAAGAACATAGCTGAGAACTGTCTGAGAACCATAGCCTGAGGCAGTGGCTGCATTTTGCACTCCTCAGGAGAACTTTAAAAATACTGATACTCTGGGTCTCACCCTCAGAGATTCTGACTTAATTGATGAAGAATAACTAGGCATTGGAGGTTTTAAGCTCCCCGGGTGACTCTAATCTGCAACCAAGACTGAGAACCATTGCTTTAATGCTGTAGTAGCAGTTCTTAAACTTAGATGGAATCAGAATCTCCTGGAGGGTTGGAAAACTCAGACCACCTGCCCTTGCTCCCAGAGTTTCCAAGTTCAGAGGTCTAGAGTGGGACCCAACAATTTATATTCTTAATAAGTCCCTTGGTGATACCACTGCTGCTCTGGAGACCACACTTTGAGGACAGAAAGCGCTTTTGCTGGACACCCTAAGTATAATGGTTGTCTCAAGGAAAGGTGCTTGTGTATTTGTTGTTAAACTAGTCACTTACTTTATAGAACACCATTTTTACTTGAAAGAATACTGGCAAACAGTGGTTATTCAGACTTGGGTATTTGGGAGACATTTTCTCAAAAATAAAGTCAGTCACTTCAAGGAAAACAACTGACGATATTTGTTGCCAATGACAAAATCTGAGCTTTCAAGTGAAAACTAGAAATTTGGAAAATTTGTAACCCATGAGCTTGACTACATACCAACATTTAAAGACTTTTGTGATAAGATTGGTAGAGATAGCAATGAATGTGATTTTTTGATACTGTATAATGAAATGTGTCAACATTTGGAGGGCCTGCAAAACTCAGTGCACCAGTGTTTTCCAAATGAATGTAATGTTACAATGTAACACATGGGTGACAAAGCCATTCAACGGCAACTTAGACAAATTGATTTCAATGTAACAGAGTAGTATGGTTTCCGACTCCACATTGCAATGAACCTTTAAAAAGAAGCACTTGTGGAATTGTACTGTAGTACAAAGAAGAACAGGCACTGTTATCTGAAAGCGCCATTAAACTACTCCCCTTTTTCCAAGTACATATCTGTGTGGGGCCAGATTTTCTTCATATACTTAAACCAAAACAACATATCACAGACTGAGTGCAGAATCAAATATGAGAATCCAGTTTTCTTCTATTAAACCAGACATTAAAGAGCTTTGGAAAAAAAGAAAGTGTCACTCTTCTAATTTTTTTTTTTTTTTGGCAAATAGTTAATTTTTGTAAAATATTATTTAGGTTAACATGCAATAAATGTATTATTGTCATTTTTAAGTGAATTCATATTTAGTTAATTCTTAGTTGTAATTTCTAATAATAAAACTATTATTAGATATAGGTGATATAAACAGATGCTCACTGAGGTCCTCAATAATTTTTAAATGTATAAAGGAGTCCTGAGACCAAAAAGGTTGAGAACTGCTGCTCCAGTGTTCCGAGATTGTTCTATTTCTTGACTTTGGTGGTGGCTACAAGGATGTTAGTTTTATAGTTATTTCTTAAAATTTAGATACAAATTTTATGTACTTTTGTGCATGCTGTGTTTCACAATGTTTCTCAAAACTTGTAATTAAGGAAGTTGCCTCTTGGTAAGTAGAAAGAGCAAGATTTTGGAAATAAAAGATTCATGAGATGCTTATATATTTTGGCTACCAGTAAAGAAAGGTTTTCTGAGCTGGGCGTGGTGGCACATGCCTGCAGTCCTAGCTATTTGGGAGGCTGACGTGGGAGGATCACTTGAGGTCAGGAGTTTGAGGCTGCAGTGAGCCATGATCATGTCACTGAACTCCAGCTGGGATGACAGAGTGAGACCCTCTCTTTAAAAAATAAAAATTAAGAAAAAGAAGGGTTTTCTGCATTTGAAAAAAGGAGTCATGATTCAAGTTCTCTCTGTTAACCTCTTATGTGGTATGGGGGCAAAAAAGAATAGTTGTAATACCACCATCTGTAAAGCATGAAAATGCTTTATAAACTGTGAAGTAGTATGCAAATGTTGGCCACTATTACGATTACAGAGTAACAACATATATATCAGTTTAAAAGTTTCTCTCTCCTAATGAAGCTCCTTATAACCTTTAGGCAGGCTTCAGAGAATTCCTTAAACCATGGTTTTCCTTTTTAATTTTATTTTTAACTTCCAAAATACTTGGAGGTAAATTTGTTGCACATTGTTAATAGCATTGTTACATTATTATATGTTACTTTTTTGTCATATATTACTTCTCCAAATAGTATTTAATCTTCTGATTTATTTTCTTTAAACTGCCTCAGCTTACGTGTCTTAATATTTATGACCTCGACTATTTTGTAGAAAAAGAAGAAGAGGGTAAATTATATATAAATAATACAGAACACTGATGGGATGGGAGAAAACGTGGCCCTTGCATATCTTCTTTCTAAAGGTAGGGAGGCAACATTTGTGGCAATCTCGTTTCCCTCTTTCTGCAGAACATCACCCTCAGATAAATAAATAAAGCAGAGGACTTTCTTTTCCAGCCAGTTGTCATAGCAACTTTTGACAATCCAGTGAAGAAGGAATTCTCATATCTTAAGCCCTGACTCCAGAAGAGCTAAAAAGACACAAAGACTAAAAAGAAGATTAAAGAATGATTTGCAAGATGCGATAAAATTGAATATCCGTTATTCAGAACTTTTCCAGTAAATGTATGTGCTTTTTCCCCTGACATATTTATATTTCCCCTTATAGATTTCAGAACTCAACAGCAACAGACTAATAATAGCTACCATTTATCACTTATTATATGCCAGACACATAGAACATTATATACATTATGTTTTTTAACACAACCAACAACGCTGT
>RJWJ010044243.1:0-12245 GCA_004363605.1 Indri indri | reverse complement strand
GCAGAAGGATCGCTTGAGCCCAGGAGTTTGAGGTTGCTGTGAGCTAGGCTGATGCCACGGCACTCACTCTAGCCCGGGCAAAAGAGCGAGACTCTGTCTCAAAAAGAAAAAAAAAAAAAAAAAGTTGGGACTGAGAAATATGTCATGTTCAGTTTGTTTCCAGTTTTAAACACAGATGAGAACAATTTAGTCAGGGACAAATAACAAAATACACTGGAAGGATATTCTATAACAGTTTAAATAACTAACACTTGTGGTGAGCCCATCTTCAGGAAACCAATACATTATATTCCTAAATTATTTGTCTTCCTCATTACAAAAAAGAATTTAGTGCAGTATTCCATGTATGCTGGGAAAGCTTTTTACCTAAACAATATTTTTGAGAAAAATTTCTATCAAACATGCTTAAAGTTTAAAAAAATAAAGGGGGTACTTTCAAATAAAAGGTTATTAAAAAATAAAACAATTTATGCCAAATCTTTCATTTCCCAATGATACCAGTTAAGTAGTTTAAGATAAAATCACATATCTTAAATTCTACCTGTGAACCTTAATATAAAATTTATAGCAAAGTTTAAAGAAATCAATGCACTTAAGTATAAATCATATGCCTATTTCTACTGTTCAAATTTCAACTGTTAAACACCAGTTAACCATACTCTGATGTTCTTCTTTTTAATTTTAACTTTTTCCTCTCAAGTTTTATACATAAAAACGTCCCCCTGAGACTGGCTTATGGTTGCTCGTTTCTTTTTGTGCTGGAACTTTGGGGCTTCAGAGTCGTGCTATATCACTTTTTTTTTTTTTTTTTTTTTTGAGACAGAGTCTCACTCTGTTGCCCGGGCTAGAGTGCCGTGGCGTCATCCAAGCTCACAGCAACCTCAAATTCCTGGGCTCAAGCAATCCTTCTGCCTCAGCCTCCCGTACATCAGTTATTTTTTTACATTAACTTACCAAAGAGAAAACAAGGTGGCATATAATCTGCATTCATTCATTCATTTATTGATTGATTGATAGAGAAAGGGTCTCACTCTGTCACCCAGGAGTGCAATGGCCTGATCACAGCTTACTGTAACCTCAACTTCCTAGGCTCAAGTGATCCTCCTGGTTCAGCCTCCCGAGTAGCTAGAACTACAGGTGCACACCACCACTCCCAGCTAAATTTTTTTTTTATATATTTAGTATACACGGGGTCTCCCTGTGTTCCCCAAGTTGGTCTGCAACTCCTGGGCCCAAGCAATTCTACCACTTCATCCTCCCAAAGTGCTGGTATTACAGGTGTGAGCTATCACACCCAGCCAACTTCTATGTAATTTAAATTAACTGAAGGGTACTCTTTTATAAACTTATGATTCTGTCCATTCTACCTTTAATTTATTTAAAGAAAATAGAATGTATTAACTATTATGACAGTTTCACTAGACCATATTCTGAATTTGAGTAACATCAAAATTAAACACTCATGCCTTGTAAACAATGTTATTTTAAATTAAAATTTCATTATACCAGTGAGAACTCAAAAGCCTACTTCACTAAAAAATCCTACCACCAGTTCTCTCACCCGCTCCCAAGAAAAAAATAACTCCTTAAAAAAATGCAATACAAATCCCTGGATGATTCACCAATAACTTCAGAAGTTCTGTGGAATACTTACCCGGATATATCAGAATAGATTGCAGTATCTACAAAGTACGTTGGCAGGAGGTGAAAAATCAGCAGTAAAATGGCCTTGCATCCCAACCCTTGTGTCAGCCACAGGTCTAGAACTGCAGGTACCGCTGCCCAATACGTCCCCAGAAATGGCACTGCTCCAAGGATTGCTGCTAAAGCTAATAAAAGATTAAAGTAAGAAAAGCAACTTAGCATCATCAACAAAACAAGCGAACCTAAGCGGTAGCTCCTCCTACTTAAAAATTTCCACCAAACAAATTAACAAATAATCACAAACTCAAATTTTAGGGGAATGATATACCCTGTTTGACTGACTTTTCTAGTTAAATAAAGGTTCAATACCTCAAAACTTAATACTGAAAATCTAAAGTGTGTGTCCTCTTTATGGATCTGTTCTTAAGTATTAAATAAAATTTCAGTGTTCTGCAGTTGTTATTCTGGCTCAATGGTTAATGTACAGTCCTATAACTATAGAACATGTGCCAAAATTTGTACTGAGTCCAAAGCCAAATCAGCTATCAGTTTCTAAACCTCAGATATGAATGTATATTCTTTACCTTGCTTTTTCCTGGTAAAAATGAAATGTAATTAAAAACAAACAAAAAATCTCTGCAAGCTGAAGGCCCTTGCTTCAAGCTCATCCCCTTGCAGAGCACTATATTCAAGTACTCTCTCTCCATCTGGCTTCCCTCCAGACTATAAGTCAAGCAGACCTGGGTTCTAGTTCTGGTCCTACCATCAGCCAGGTGTGTGACCTTGGAAAATTTTGGTTTTTCATCTATAAAACAAGAACACCGCCTACCCTGCCTGCCTCACAGGGTGCTTGCACGTCAGCAGGCGGGTTAGTGGACACCACAGTAGGAAAGAACATGAGTGAACTTGGGAATGTAAGGAAGGAAGCATAGATGAAAGCGGGGGAGTGGAAATGGTGGCAGAGGCAAATGTGGAAGGCAGAGATATTTAGGAAAACAAGCAGCCACAGAAATAAAGGAAGAAAAAGTGGAAGGAGAGGAACAGAGGTAATGTAGAGGAAAAAGAACGAGATGGATGTTAAACCACGTGGTGCTTATGGAATGAGGGTATCAACAGAACCGATCTGGAGACAGCTTATGTGTGCTAAGAAGCGTTCATCTTTGCCCTGGGATGGTCTCCCTCATGGGTTATATGGGCACTGCTCTCTGCCAATCAGTTCAATGCAAACATTTATTGAGCACCTACCTAGCTGTTATGCTAAGTGCTAAGACATTCATTCATTAACAAATGCTTATGCGGTGCTTTCTATGTGCTAGGCATGAACCCCGCTACTGGGGGTACAGTAATAAACGCATTTCTGCTCCTAATCTGGACTAAATTAGATCTTGAGCCACAAAATTTAGTATTTTAAACAAGGAAACAGACCATTTCCTAATGTATGCAAAATGGCTTAACTTTCCTTAAATAGAAGACAGTGGAGGTTATGACATGGTTGTTACCTGATGGTATGAAGACAATATTGATGCCAAATATAGTATGAGTGAGCCAGGTGTACAATCCATAGAAGCCAGCCATTTTGAGGGAAGCATCAAACACCCCTCTAGAATGCCAAAAGATAAAACAAAAAGTAAACAAACACAGTATCATATTGTGAGTCAGAAAAATTGGTACTTCTAGGCTTGTGCCCACTTCATCCCAAATTTGGTAATAGCTACAATTTTTCTACTGCCCTGAGAATGCTGTTTTCATTTTATTCCAAAGAAACCTAAAGACTTTATTTTAAATCTTGGAATATGTTCAGCAAACTGTTCTTTAAATTTCTCTCTGATGAAAAGATAACTGAAATGAAACACCCTAGAATGCCATATTCACTGAAATAATTCCCCATCTTTTCACTTCTGAAGCAGCAAGAGACAGCACAACTTATAATTCATCATCTTTCTTCTCTCATCAACAAAATTTTCCCATAGTTCTTTAACCATGTAACCAAACATACAAAATAATATCCTCTACAAATGCTATCAGAGCATTCAGGTCACTGGGGAAGAATTTTTGGGAAAAAAACATTATGGAAAAGAAATTCCAAATACAAAAGGGATTAAAAAAACACATATATTCAGTGATTAACACAGAAATTTAGTACAAGAAAATCTGCAACATCAGGTGCTTTGTGGTTTGCTTTCCAACTGGAAGATTAGTAAGGCAGCACTGTGTAAGGAGGAGAAATAGGGAACTGTTCGGAGAGAGCAGGAAGGCAGCAAACCTTAGGTAATCCCAAGGTATCACAAAGTTACAAAAACCAGGATTCAGCACAGGGGCAGGGGAAGCACTCTCACATACTCACAGTAAGGAAAAGCTGAAATTGAAAACGGAGCAAAGGTGACACCATATATGCAATAAGACATATCGCGCTTTTCTAAAGCATCCCAAGAGGTATACTATAAGAGCAAAGTCAAGCTCTGGAACGTAGAGATTCATTTAATAGGGCTCCGAAACATGGCTCTGGTGACAGGGTGGCTGCCCAGTTGTGAAACCTTGTCTTCCTGACCAGCAGCTTTCACTACAGAATGCTGTAAAGGTACCATGTGACCCTCACAACAAGGACCCGCATTAAAGCGGTATCAAAAATACCAAAAGGAAGGGAGATATCCCAAGGAAATACAAAGGACCCAAAGAGCAACTGAATAGAGGAAACAAAGGAAAAAGAGAAACGACAGCTTCAGGTTTTAAACCTGAAGGGGAAAGAATGGTAGCGTCTGAAAGACATGGAGAAGGCCAGACGGAAGGGGAATGGAAGGAAAGGGATTAAGTTCAGTTTGGGCTATGGTAAGTCAAAAAGGATGATGAAAATACCCCAGAGGTAGCTGAAATAAGAGACAAGGCTTAATGGAGAACTCAGAACAGGAGATCTGAGATGCACCAGAATAGATTCATCACAGGAAAAGGTAAGATATCCCAAAGGGGCATGCACAGAGAAGATGGGGCGGTAAGCTGCATTCTCATAAGGGACCTAAGGACAAAGACATACCAGCCAAAGAGATAATGAAGACATTTCTGTGGCAGGAGGAAAATCACTAGAGTGTGGTATTACCAGAAAACAAGGGAGAAGGAAGATTTTGAGAAGGAAGGAATAACAACATCAACAACCAAAGAGAAAAAGAAAGAAAAGTACGGAACTTGTCTGGAACTAGGGAGGTCAATGAGAGATGATACAGATGTGGTACTTTCTGTTATTTTTAAATTTTCAAGCCAAAAATAAGTGGACATCAAAGGCGCAACAGAATATTGCAACTGAATCAGCTGAGTGGCAAGTAAGCAAAGCTCAACCCCAAAAGGACCACTTACATGAAACAGCACAGTCTTCTTTCTTCTACCGCTGAGAACACCAGTTGTTGGTAATATTCTCATCAAGGCAACTTTTATTTATTTATTTATTTACTTACTTACTTTACTTACTTAACTTTACTTAGTTACGAGACAGACTCTCTGTTACCCAAGCTGGAGTGCAGTGGCATATCATACCTCACTACAGCCTCAAACTCCTGGGCTCAAGTGATCCTCCTGCCTCAACCTTCCAAGTAGCTTAGGACTAGAGGGGTGTACCATCATGCCCGACTAATTTTTTAAAGACTCTCTTGTAGAGACAGGGTCTCATTATGTTGCCCAGGCTGGTCTCAAACTCCTGGCCTCAAGCAGTCCTCTTGCCTCAGCATCCCAAAGTGCTGGAATTACAGGCGTGACCCACTGCATCCAGCCAAGGCAACTTTTAAATAATTTGTGGACCATAAACACACTATGTATTGTTTGCAGTTACTAAGCATGTAACCCAGTGAAGGATGAAAAACAACATATTCCCCTCTACCTCGTTACTCATGATCTGGCACACCATCTTTAAAAAACAGCAGAGAAAAATCCTCTAATGATTTACTCAGAGATACAATTTTTTAACTTTCTCAAATTCCTAGCAGTATTTTCTTTTCTCTCTCTTTTTTTTCTTTTGGAGACACAGTCTCACTCTGTTGCCCTGGCTAGAGTGCCGTAGCATCAGCCTAGCTCACAACAACCTCAAACTCCTGGGCTTAAGTGATCCTTCTGCCTCAGCCTCCTGAGTAGCTGGGACTACAGGCATGTGCTACCATGCCCAGCTAATTTTTTCTATATATTTTTAGTTGTCCAGCTAATTTCTTTCTATTTTTAGTAGAGACGAGGTCTCACTATGTTGCCCAGGCTGGCCTCGAACTCCTGACCTCGAGTGATCCTCCTGCCTCGGCCTCCCAGAGTGCTAGGATTACAGGCATGAGCCGCCGCGCCCAGCCGTCTTCTCTCTTTTTATGTATCAGCTTTATTGAACTATAATTTACAAATAATAAAACCCACAATTTTTTTTTTGAAATAGAAAGGGTCTATCTTTAATAAAGAACATGCCAAATCTTGTTGATAATAGGTATTTTGGCTCTCAGTGCCCTCTCACTTTCAACAGCTGGCCTGGGCCTACCCAGCACACTCTGACCCTCCACCACAATCAAAACTCACAAATTTTAAGTGTACAATTCAATAATTTTGACAAATGTGCACGGTTCCATCACCACCACTACAACCAAGATACAGAACATTTCCATCACCTCAAGAAGGTCCCTCCTGCCCTTTGTAGTCAGTCCCTCCCAGAACCCTGGCCTCTGACAGCCACCAGGTATGCTTTCTGTCACTATAATCTCACCATGTCTGTAATTTCATATCAACACAATCGTAGTTTATATAGCTCTTTTTAAAGTTGTGGTAAAATATACATAGCATAATATTTACCATCTTAATCATTTTTAGTGTATAGCTCAGTAGTGTTAAGTATATTCACTCTGTCCTCATGTAGCTTTTGGTGTTTAGTTTCTTTCACCTAGTATAATGCCTCTGAGCTTCATCCGCACTGTTGAGTATATTAGTAGTTTGCTCCTTTTTATTGTTGAGTAGTATTCCATTATATGGATATACCACCATTTGTTTATCCATTCACAAGTTGATTGACATTTGGGATGTTTCCAGTTTGGGGCTACTATGCTGCTATGAACATTTGAGTACAAGTCTTTGTGTGGACACATGCTTTCATTTTTCTTCTGTAAATACGTAAGAGTAGAGACACTGGGTCAGATATTGTCTATTTAACTTTACAACAAACACTAGCAATTGTTTTGATCTTGCAATTCAGAAAAAATTAATAGTCCATGGATACCACCCCGGAAGCCGCTGCCGCTTACATCACACCACATCTACTCCAGATGTGAGGTAACTCCATGCTATGGTATTATGTGAGTGGATACTGGCAGAAAGAGCAAGTCAGCTCATGAAAAGCTAAATGACAGTGCATCTGAAGCCCCTAGTAATTGACCCAGTGCACAGTAGATGCTTATTAACAGTAGCTATTGGTAGAAAATGTGGTGTGTGTATATACATACACACACAGAACACAATACTAATCAGCCTCAAAAAGGAAGGAAACCCTGTCATTTGCAACAACACGGTTGAATCTGAAGGACATTATGCTAAGTGAAGTAAGCCAGGCACGGACAAATACCACATGACCTCGCTCATATGTAGAATTTAAGAGTTGAACTCACAGAAGCAGAGTGAGAGGAGTAGTGACAGGGGGACAGGGAGATGTACAGAGGGTACAAAGTTTCAGTTAGGATGAATAAGGTCAGGAGATCTACTATACAGCTTAGTGGCATAGTTAATAATAACACATTGTACAGTTAAAAACTGATGAGAGATCTTAAATGGTCTCGCAACAAAAATGGTAAGAATGTGAGATAACTGATATATTTGTTAGCTTGCTTTAACCATTTAACAATGTACACATATATCTAAACATGTTATACACTGTAAATATAAACCATTTCTTAATTTTTTTTTAATTTATTTTTTTAGAGACAGGGTCTTGCTCTGTCGCTAAGGCTAGAGTGCAGTGGTGTGATCGTAGTTCACCGTAACCTTTGACTCCTGGCCTCAAGTGATCTTTCCACCTCAGCCTCAGCTTCCAAGCAGCTGGGACTACAGGTGTGCACCACTGCGCCCAGCTAATTTTTTATGTTTTGTAGAGACAGGGTCTCACTATATCACCCAGGCTGGTCTCAAACTCCCAGCCTCAAGTGATCCTCCCACCTTGGCCCCACAAAGCACTGGAATTGCAGGCGTGAGCCACCACGGCAGGCCTATACAATTTTTATTTGTCAACTATACCTTATTTTTTTTAAAAAAGTAAAAAAAAAAAGTCCTTATAAGAGGAAAACAGTGATGATGGTTGCACAAATTGTGAATACACTGAAAACCACTATATTGTATACTTCACAATGGTTAAAATGGTGAATTTTATATAAACTTTATACCAATAAAAGAAGTTTTATACAAAGAGAGAGGCAGGAGAGTCAGAGTCAGGGAGGGAGACATGAGGACAGGGGCAGAGCTCAAAGAGAGAGAAATTTAAAGATGCCAGGCTGTTGGCCCTAAAAACAGAGGAAGAAGCCAGGAGTCAAAGCATGGCAGCCTTTAGAAGCCAGAAAAGACAAGAAAACAGATGCTCCCCTAAATCCTTCACAAAGAACATAGCTCTGCCAACATCTTGACTTTAAGGCTTCTAACCTCCCGAACAATAAGATGAAAAGTGTTTTATTTAATCCACCAAGTTTATGCTAATTTGTTAAAGCAGCAACAGGAAATACAACCTACTATGTGCCAACTTTGCATATGCAAGTAGCATACCAGAGAGTTTCGGTTATTTTAAATTGGCAAGTACAGATCAGGCCATATAAGCAATAAAATATAATACTGACATATAATCATCACTCATCTCTTAGGTTCTCTGGAACCTAAAATTCAGAGTCTGCTAGGAATAATTTACTCCTCTAGTCAAATAAAACTTTATCTGACACATTACTAATGGCATGCACAATACAGTTTGAATGGCTACCAGAAATCATTAAAGTTATCAATGTAAGAACATTTCTTACCATACCACTTAAAGATCATTCCCTCATTTCATTTACTCATTGATATCATGACCAAATAATCAACATTTTTTGGATACTCAAACTCCGTGAGCACTTCCCTGCTGTCTTGCCATCAAGGAAAGCCATTATGATACACACTTCGTCAAATCTGCAGAAAATCACAATAGACTTGGACTTGTGGCATTCCCCAAGGGTGGTTGCATGTGACTTGTGCTGTGTGAATCCATGGTGCCAGTGTGAATTACCCTTCCCTTTATAACTGTTCACAACCATATGATCAAGTATCTACTGCAAAAACTGACAGAAAACCTGTATCAAGTTCACCAGTCTAATATTTATGGAACACATAGTCTTCCTCCACCCTGTTTTGAATAAAAGAATATTTGCCTGTGCTCAGTATTCTGGGACTCTTTCTTTTCACTGATTATTGAAAGACTACTAACGGTTTTTCTTTAACTACATCTACAAGCTCTCCTAGCACTCAGCAGTTGACAAGAATCAATTCAGAAGACTCTGGATGCTCTTTCATGTTCTTCTTTTGTGGTAGCTCAGCTGATCTGATTTAGCTCAATGGGAAAAGAGACTGACACCAGCCACTGAGCTCTAACAAGGCCTCTTCCTCACTCAGAGTCCTTCTATTACTACTGTCTTATAGATGTTTGGCCCCAAACCATATGTAGACCATTATGGGGCAGGGGTCCTCGCTGTTGGAAGACAGGCCATAGTGCATCCAATCCAGCTATGCTCTAACTAAGCCTATGTCTCTCTCTCTGTGCAATAAAAGTTCCAAGAGTCATGAAGCTTTTTCTCTGCTAAATTTTTCCCTAATAAACTCCCTACTGTATCTTTACACTGTATGACACTACAGGTGTGTGCACCCACGCCTCCTTTACACGACTATATATACATAAGTCTTCTTCAGGGGCTTGAATTGATTGCAAATGATTGTTTACAATGTTGATTTTCCCTAACCAATTCTTTGCCTTCAATTTTTATAAACTCTAAGATGAGGCCTGGCATGGTGGTGCATGCCTGTAGTCCCAGCTACTCATGTGGCTGAGGTCGAAGGATCACTTGAGCCCAGGAGTTTGAGCCCAGCCTGGGCAACATAGCAAGATCCTGTCTCTACAAAAAATTTAAAAATTAGCTGGGCATGGTGGCATACTCCTGTAGCCCCAGCTACTCAGAAGGCTGAAGTGGGAGGATCACTTAAAACCAGGAGTTTGAGGCTGCAGTGAGCTATGATTGAGCCACTACACTCCAGCCTGGCAATAGAGTGAGACTCTGTCTCTAAAAAAAACAAACTCTAAAATGGAACTTTTTCACACATTTTCTGACATTTCATCTCAGCTATCTATTCTCTCATTTCTGACCAACAAGACCGTTCTTGTTACTTTTCTAAACTGAGTAAGAGAAAACGAACAAGACAATTCAGGATTTAATCAGATGATCCAATTTTAATGGAATGAGATTTGAAGCAAGGAGTGGGATGGAGAGAATTTAGATAAACCACAGTCAAGAAGCTCTATGACTCGGAGTACACTGGGCCACAGACCATGGCCAAGTAGGAAGCACATGTCTAAGGAAGAAAAGTAAAGTTGGAGTAAAGAGTCCAAACTAAAATTCTGCCTACTCTGCAACACTGTGTCGGCCGTATCTTCTTCGTAAGGGTCAAACAGGAAGACGTCCCACTATTCTATCCTCACTGCAACACACTGTGGCTCAATGGAAGGTGAGCTAGTGGGGAGGGTCGGGTCAGCGTCCAGAGACACAGCACAAACAGTTTCCAGTGGGGAAAGTATTCCCCAGCTGCCTTGAATGCTCTCTAATCTCTCTCATTTTTTATTTATTTTTTAAGTTGACACAATAATAATTGTACATTTATAGGGTACACAGTGACATTTAAATATATATATAATGATTGGATCAGGGTGTATAGCATGTCTATCATCTCAAACATGTCATTTCTTTATGTTGGGAATTTAAATGTCCTCCTTCTAGCTACTTGAAACTATATATTACTGTTAACTACAGTCATTCTACGGTGCTATAGGAAACTAGAACTTATTCCTCCCATCTAGCTGTAATTTTGTATCCTTCAGCAAATCTCTCCTATCCCCCTTCTGCCTACTCTTTCCAGCCTTCACTTCTTTTGCGAAGACACATCTGCCTCCCTGCCCTGGTTCATCTGCCCCAGAGACGCAGCTCCAAAGTATGACAGAAACCTGGTTGGCATTAGATTCCCCACATGAGGGAGACGGCCACCCTGTGCATTCAGACCTAGAGAGCTGCTGAGGGGCGCAGGGAAGAGCTGCTTCCACTGAAGCCTTCCAATCCCCCCACCCCCTCCGCCCCGTTCCCTGGAAATAGTGTGAGTCACAGACAGAAGCTACAACAATGGCATCACATTAGATCATCTGGAGACTCTGGCTGTTTTAATATTAACTCAATAATTTTATATCACTAAATACATGGTTTTGTGTCCTTGACAATGCTTAGTGATCATGGATGCTTATTCTAATGCCAACTAAAAAAAAAACACAAGGGGTTGTTTCAACTACATAAGCAAATAGTGAACATTTTTATCTCAAAACTAGTTCTATTATAAGCCTATTGAAATAAAGTTAGCAATTTTTAAACCATCACAATTTAAAACCAAATACAAGACAAAAAAATTTAAGATCATTTTCCCTGGAAACCTAAAAAACTAAAGGTTCAGGTTTATTAGACCAATCTTTAACCAAGCAGGCTAAAAAGGAATATATTTACTATCTTGAATTTTCTTTAAGAACTCCAGCTAATTTAATGTTCCCAAATACACATAAGAGATTCTGCCTCTCTATTTCACTGTTAGGAGACAGATCTCTTCAAATAAATAAAAATACATTTTCTTACAGATTTATACTTTTCCTTACATATTTTAAACAAATACTGTTTATACCCTTAAATCAATGAGAATTTCTTCCAATGAATGTTCAATTTGCTTAAAGTAAAAAGTGAAAATACTGATTTACTAAATAATCAATTTTTTTTTAACATAAACATTTTTATTTCTATTTTTTTTTTTTTTTTTTTTTAGAGACAAGGTCTTGCTCTGTCATCTGGGCTGGAATGCAGTGGCAGGATCACAGCTCATTGTAGCCTCAAACCCTGGGCTCAAGTGATCCTCTTGTCTCAGCCTCCCAAGTAGCTAGAACTACAGGAGTATACCACCACGCCCAGCAAGTTTTTCTATTTTTTGTAGAGATGGGGTCTTACTGTGTTGCCCAGCTGGTCTCAAACTCCTGGGCTCAAGGTATCCTCCCACCTTAGCCATCAAACACTTTTAATTCTCCAAAATTGGGGGGTACACATGGGCAGCATGTTCACTTTCCAAATGAAAATCTCATGGAATATACATTCTCTTATCTAATTCATCAGGACACCCACCCACCAGCACTGAAAAGCTGTACTCCCAGCAAGCAAGAGCCATACCCGTGTGCATGCACTCATGTGAAAATATCACACACACTAAATTGCATTGAGGCCGTGACAACATGCAACTTAGTAATGTGCAATATCTCCACCAGAGCAAGCAGAATGGGAGCATCAGGGAAGAAGGGT
>RJWJ010044242.1:0-12077 GCA_004363605.1 Indri indri | reverse complement strand
TTACAGCCAGACATCAAAAAATATGTTAGGGCAAATCTTGAGGTTTCCCAGAACAACAGGACTTTGTCCAGGACCCTCTGTTTTGTTTACTTCAAGACTGAAAGTTGTTCCATTTATGAACCCCAGAAAGTATAATAAAGAACATCAAATGCTTCAAAATATCCCAAAGGAGGGTGTGGTTAGCATCAGTGGGGTGTCTAGAATAGAGGTCAGTTTTACTTAACCAACTAAGGAAATTCAGAAGCAAAGGAAATTCAATAAGCAAATCAAATTACTAGGTATCTCCCATGGAAAATGGTGCCTTGTTTAGAGACACCTTTCCAGAGTTATCAGATTTAGCCTTTTATTACTTTGAGCATCACTTTGTAATTGATGGCAAAGCAAATCATACATGTCGATGGACATGCAAACAAATTGTCTGCTGATGGACTGTCTTCTTCCAGGGAAAAGCCACTTCTGGGTCCATTTGAAATTCATTTCAATATTACTAATCTGTAAATGTAACTGTTCTCTGGATTCTCCTTTGAACCAGTTGTAACAGCTTCCTGGTTCTTTTGTTAACAATGAGTTAGAGAAAATCTTTAGCATGCGTTTGTTTCTTATCTGTATGAGAGTCATAATTCTATCCTCTTTTGAAATGTTTCCTGTAACACCAGTAATTGTTGAGGATTTGTGCGGCTGGCTCTTGTCAAGCTTTCTTGTTTTCTTTCTTTGATTTATTTATTTATTTGTCTTCTCTTTAAGTTAGGCCTATCATCATTGCCAGAAAAGTTGTCGTGTGGTATAGCATAAAAATCAGGCAACGAAACAATTTTACTATCTTCCACTTCCACCCCTATCCCAACTGCCAGGATGTTATGCCTGCATAATATCATCTGAAAGTCTGTTCTGCTGACATTTCAAGCTCCTGCAGAAATGCTGTGAATCTTCTGAGAAGGCCTTATTTGCAAGATTTGTTCAACAAAGAGATTGGATAAGCATCTTGGATTAAACCTTCAAAGCAGCAGACTTTTGGTTACTTTTTCCCCGATTAACCTTGGAATACTTTGAAACTCTCTTCCTTATCATAATATGTTTTTTGAAACCATTGGTTCTCATAATGAGAAACACTTTGGTAAACACATTTCTTTATACATTTCCTTCTAATTAGCAAAACCTCTATTTTGCACAAAAATATCCATATTTAAACTTTATCTGCAAAGACATTTAGTGTGAAGTGTTAAAGAATTAGACAGCTAATGGAAAATATATTTTTCCTAATAACATATCAAAATCTGTTAGTCTATCCATTAATGTCTAGCTGCTTAGCCTCCAGGAAGCTCAGAGTCAAATTTGCAGCTTGACTTTAATAACTCAGTAGGACCTACCTGTCTGCATTCTACCTTTCTCTAGTCTTGACCTTGGATCCTAATTTCTATTTTACCTGTTCCTGATTTTACTTACTATTTTTTTCTATTTCATTTTTTGCATTTTATAAGCCATCTCTACTTCTTTAGGAAATAGGCTAGATATAAAGAAATAAATGTATACAGGTAGATTATATATGCCTCTGTATTTAATCTTATGTGAGAAATTCCTGGGAAAATCACAATTTCTCTTGTCATCATTCTTTCTTGGTATATTTCATTCAGAGACAATGAGGAACCTATGCTTAGGTATCTTATTTAGCTTGTTCATGTACTATGCAACTATTTTTAGGAATGATAAACAAAGTCACAGTAAATTCATTTGGTGAGCCTCAGTTCCTACAGTGATTTATGTCATTTAAATGATATCGTATTTTCAGTTTCTTTAAATATTTCTCAGCCATATCATCATTTATTAGAAAAGTACACTCCAATCACCAGAATCCCATCAGTCTTTCTACAGATGGCTCACGGGCTAAAAAAATGCCCTGCCATTATGCCATTATGCTTCCAGATTTAGAATGCAACTGAACAGGCCTACACCTCAGGGATCTGAGTTATGTATAAGTCACTCTCAGAGCGCAATGCTCTCCAGATCCTTTCAGAGAGGAGAAATCCCCATAATAGGAACTTAAAGTAGTGCCTTAAGAGGAAAAGAAAATGGGGTGGTTTACTGCCTTCCTGCTATAATGGGGCAGGCTCACTTGATGGGATGGTATTAAACTGAACTTGAAGCCCCATATCTGCGTTCAAGTTTTAGTTGCATTGTAACTCACTAGTGTAATTTTCAACACTTAGAAAACATGGGCAATGATTCACATAACCTCTAGAATGGTTGTGGGGACTCAGTGTGAACATGTTGGCATGGAGCTGGCTTCCCTCATTAACCACTCCCTCCCTGCTTTGTAGTAAGAATTAACTCAGTGTATGTGTGAACCCCAGGGCTCAGTCAACCTCTTTCTTTACTCATGACTGCTATGCTCAGGCAGGCTTTAGCAACAGCAAGTCGGGGCTTTAGATTTTACTCTCTCCTGGGGGATATGACTGGTCATATCCTTGGACATAGTTCACTTTGCCTTAACTATCTATGAGGAGACTTTTATTTATAAATTGATTTGCCCATTTGTGGCAAACTGTATTTTCCAAAGATGGCCACATCAACTCTTTCCAAGCCTATGAGCTCTTCTGCAAAGTGAAAGCAAAGAATAGGAAATCTGGTGAAAGGAAAGAATAGGAAATCTGGTTTCTGACAGGATTTGATATCCTGTCTTAAGGTCATTCACTTTCTCAACATAGACACAAATGTTTCAAATTGTCCTTTTGGTTATCATCCACAGGTTTATCGGAGATGGATGGGAGGGATGCCTTCTTTTGTAAAGCAGAATGGAAAACGGTCCTGAAGAGTCCTCCCCAGAAGTATTCTCTGGCAGATCAGTTTGGAAAAGAGAATACAAAGAGGTTGAGAATCTTGAAATTGATTCCCTTAAAACTCCCATGAGCAAGTACCTGTTGTGCAGGTCTTAGTGTACCCCTGAAGGTCTGGGGGTAATGTGTTCTCCAGCTTGAAGGATATTGCTCTTTGTAATGACTATTTCATGGTGTGATAATTTTAAAACTAGTTTTATAAGACATTAATAGAAGTTTAAAATCAAAATAGGACTGGACTTCATAATGGAAACAAATTGGAGCAACTCCGATTTAGCAAAATTTCTTCATTGTATTTCATGGAATACACAGTGCCTCTCTAAGGAGGTGGAAGATATAGACTGCAACATTTCCAAATGAATTTGGGTATGAAAACTTTTTTTTTTTTTCTCATGGAGCATGATATGGGAATAGTGGTCAACTGAACCTGCTTTTGGAAATACCAACTGTTTTAGCTATGGATCAGTGTATAACCAATTGCCACAAACTTTAGCTAAAAACAACACATATTTGTTACATCACAGTTCCTGTGGGTCAGGAGTCTGGGCACAGCTTAGCTTGGTCCTCTGTAAGACTGTAATCAAGGTGTTGTCCAGTACTGCATCTCATCTTAATGTTCAACTGGGAAAGGATTCATTCTAAGTTTACTCAGATTGCTGGCAGAATTTATTCTCTTGTAGTTGTAGGACTGAGAGCCTCATTTTCTTGCTGGCTGTTGGCTGGGGGCCATCCTCAGCTCTTACAAGCCCCCATTCAGTTCCTTGCCACTTGGACGTCCTTTCATCAAAGCCAGCAAATGAGCAGAGAGCCTTGTCCTAGTCCATTCCAGCGGCTATAACAAAATACCATATGCTGCGTGGCTTGTAAACTACAGAAATTTATTGCTCACAATTCTGGAGGCTGGGAAGTGGAGGATCAAGGCACCAGGAGACTCAATGTCTGTTGAGGGCCTGCTTTCTGGATCACAGATGGCACCTTCTCTCTGTGCCCTCACATGACGGAGGGGCAATGCAGCTTTCTGGGCCTATTTTGGGAGGGCACTAATACCATTCATGATGGCTCTATTCTCATGACCTAATCATCCCCCAAAGGCTCCACCTCCTAATACCATCACCTTGGGGGTTAAGATTTTAACCTATGAATTTTAAGAGGACACAAACATTCAGATCATAACAAGTCTCTTCACAATATGGATGTTACCATCTTATGTAAGATAATCACACACAGGTAATCATGTTTATCCTGTCATCTTTTCATAATCAGTTGGTTAGAAACAAATCATAGGTCTTGCTCACACTCCAAGGGAGGGGATTAAACAAAAGCATAAATACCAGGAGGTATGTAACATGGGGGTGAGAACTGTAAAATTCTTGGCACGAATGACTTTGCCACTGCCCAGACTAAGAGACTTGAACAAACTCTCATGTGGCTTCTAATTGCTCAAGGCTGTGTCCTAGGATAATGACCTCAGATCCCCTAAAATGCCTACTTGAGAAAGCTCAATGCTGCCAAAAGAATTTACTATTTCTTCCAGCTAAAATCTGACCCCTGACCTCCCTTCTCTTAGAGTATTTACTTTAGAAAACTTGGAATTGTAAATCCTTTCTCTGTTCCTTGGAGGTGTACATCTTCTTCAACCCGGGAAGTTCTTTCTCAAGAACGTGGGAGCCATCCCTTTGAAATGTAACCACCAAGGACAGGGTCCCTATCTCCCAGTCTCTGCAGGAAGGTGGGAGCCTAACTTTGAAAAGCACCAGCTAGCAGATACAGAAGGCTTCATCACATTGGCCGACCTCCCCCTGGACTCTCCTTTAGCACACCACGGGGTTGAAAAAGCCTCCTGCTTTTTGTTTCAGCGCAGTTGAACTCAGTTTCTACGAAAATGTCTCTGTCCTACTGCACTATCCTGAATAAAAACTGTCTTGCCACCTTTAATAAATGCGTGGCTCTGTTTCTCTCTGACAGGAGCAACCTTAAGAGTTTGTCTGACTGACCCACCTAGAGGTTTTGATATCATTTTGCTTTCCACTTGGACACAGATAGTCCAACAAAACAAAGCTTCAATGAGCATTTGCGGATTCTGTGTTTGTAAAGTGGCTTGAGTACTTTTCCTTTCTTGTAACAGACATTTTTCTGAAGAGTGGTAGACAGTTTAAATTAAATTAATACAAATTAAAGCACTAGGGAATTTTGCTATTGAAAAGAAACACAGGTGGAGAACTATAGGCAAAGAAACATACCCTGGGCTGTGCATCTGGCCCTGTCCCTCAGACTAGCCTGAATGGTTAGTAGGTAAACATGAACCCTCTTGGTGGTGAGGTGTTATTACCTTTAGGCCCTTTGGCAGAAAAAAATAGTGTTACCCTTGTTGGAAGGGAGAAGCAGCTGGAGCTGAGTAACACACCATTGCTCCCCTTTACAGCCCCTCCGTGAGAGTTCACTCTTTCCCTTTGAGGAGTCAGGAGGATCTTGAGCAGAGGAATACTCCACTCATCCAACTGAAGCCTGAGGTAGAAGAACTGATAGAATACAAGAAGGTCTGGAATTGGATTCTCTAGGAAGTACACTTGCCAAGCCAAGCCACACACGGCTTGGGATATTTGAGTTTTTCCATTAAAGAACCTCTCTGTGGCATTGCTGGATCCATAAATGATTACAACACGCATGTCCCCTCTGCCCCTCCCCACACAGACCCACAGTCCACCAAAGAGCAGGGACCTGCGTCTGGTGGTTTCCTGCCAGGAGGGGCACTGAGCCATAGACGGCTCTCCTCTAACTGCACAGGGCCAGCCCCTCTTCTTCCTTCCCAAGCCAGCACCTCCTGCCCAGCTCCCCCCGAGGGTAATGTGACATGTGGATCATGATGTACTAAAGCAGGTGGAAAGATACACAGGACAGGTATTGAATAACTACAGAGCAAAAGGGTTCCGTTGGAGGAGGTGTTTTGTTTTACTTCTTAAGGGTAGCTCACAGCTAATATTATGTTTTATAATATAAACTATGGCCAACATGAGCTGAGATTTCCCTCTGACACTTTGTCTATTCAGTGAACTGCAGAAAAAGGCAAACATCTACAAACCAGAGAGATATATCTTCCCTGGATGTGCTTAGAATATTTAAAAACTACTAATATTATGTGTCTAACTTTTCTGTCCTCAAAATTTTGGAAATAGCATGATTCTTGATTTCATCCACTTTAAAAATTAGTTGGTTGCAGATTCCATGAAGGTGTTTAAAATCAACAGTTATGTCTCTAGTTATGTATTATCTTTAACATTCCATGCCACATCATTTATGTCATTGAGATATCATTACACAGTATCTTTGAAAATATGATTCTCGGCCTAAGTAATGTTATTTTGAAGCCAAAACACCTCTAAAATAAAATTAAATTCTATATAGATTTTTCGCCTCTTATATTTAATTCCTCTCTCTCCTGATATTTGGATCTACTTTTCAATAAACACTTTTCTTCTCAGATGGACAGCTTCGTTTATATTTTTAACCCATTAGTGGTTTGGATCTCGATTCTTCATCTTCTCATTGCTCTGGCTGCATTAAGAAGTTCCAGGTCTTGCTGTGTTAGTCATGGAGTTGTGGGTTCTGGCCTCGGATCTTGCACCTCAGCCACCTTCATACTCAGGGCCTCTGCAAACAGTCATGCTTGGAGTTCCCATCACCCCATGTAGCTTCTCTGTGCCACTTGGCTAATATTACTAGCTTTCATTTTCTTTTCTTACTATATTCTAAGTTTTTAAGCTTACACAGAAGTAACATGTTTTAATAAAATTATAAATGATGAAACAAAGAAAATATTCCATAAATTGAGAATTGAGAAAAGGAAGTTATTCAATATTTATCATGTACCAGACACTGTCATGTCCACTATTTATTTAATCTTTAAGTAGAAGCTAAGCTCTAGTGATCCTGGTCTGGGAGAAGTGCCTCCTTCCCCAGGAGCACTGTCACTGTGTCTGCAGCCTCCCAGTCCCTGCCCTCAGCTCACTGGGTATGGGGAACATGTGACTGAAGAAGGGTCAGTCCACTTCATCTGAGAACTTAGAATTAATTAGCAGCAGCTTCTGGAGTTAGACGATCAGGGGCCTGCTGTGGTTCATTTAGAATGTACATGCTGATGAGTAATCAGAAAAGGAGGGTTTACAGAGAAAGAGAGAAGGGAATGGATTCTAGGCAAGAAAAATAACTAAAAGACCACTCAGAGGAATGCTTGGTTTCTGGAAGGTATCCTTGTGCTCACACATAAAATCTGTCTTTATGACTTAAAGAGGGCTGAGTGGATTTTTATTCCTTATTAACAAACTGTATCTGATTAAGAAAGTTCACAATCCTCTGAAAAATTATATTTAAAAATTAGGACTAATTTTTGCTTTAAAAATAATAGACTGAACCCATGTTTCTGGTCTTTCTCCAAGACCCAGTATAATTGCAAAACATAAAACAGGGTTTGAAATCACAGGGGCAAAGAGAAAAACAGAGTCAAGTTTTGGAAGGAGAGAGAGAGAAGAGGAGTGGTAACAGACTTAACCAAGCAGAGGAAGCTGAGGCCCAGGCATGTGCAGAGGGAGGTGAGAAGCAGACCGGTGTGCATCTCAAACCCCATGAAAAATCAAGAAACAGAGCCACCAGTCAGGGTGGGAGGCTAGGGTGATGAGTGAAGCTGAAAAAGAACATGAACAAGGAATATCCAGGTGTTCTTTCCTAACCTACAGAGTCGGATGAGTGTCCCAACAGCTGAAGAAAGAAAGTTCATTATCTGCTGAAAGTAGACCGAAGAGTGTCTAGACTGAGCTATAGCAGGTTCTCCTAAGGACAGAGGGGAGACTCCCTACTGACAACAGGGAGGTTGAGTGAGAGTTCACCTGTGGGACCATGAGACTCTCTAGCCCCACTTCATACTGTCCTGAGACACACAGTCCAGGAAGGAGACTGTAGCATTCTTCCCGGAAGAAATGACCAGCCTCACAAAAGAGTCAGAGGTGCTCACACTCAGAGGAGTCTCCTATCCCAGGCTCCCGGAGTGGAGCTTGCCGGCCCTCAAGCCACCACGTGCACAGTGCCCATGCAGTGTATGTGTGCACAGCAGGCAAGGATTTCCAGACATTTGAGGAAACTCTTCAACACGAAAGAAGAGAAAGAAGGGAAAAGAATATTTGGGGAAATAGAGGGGGAAAGACAATGCAAGATAACCTCTGCTAAGTGCAGACTTGGAGCTATGTGTATCATTGAGGACGTCTGAATTACCCAGAGCAGGACATGGAAGTTCGACGTCTAAAGTGTCATTAGATGAAAAGGGGATTTGGAGACATCATCTTTGTGAGAGGATGGCTTCAAATGAGGAAAGAAAGGCAATTGAATAAAACAAGGGGATGCTACTAGTTCTAGGAAACAGTGCCTAAAAGGATATTTCACGAGAGAAAAAGGAAATCTGATCATTATAATGGAAGAACAAGTGACTGCCTCAGTCATAGTCAGAGAGGGCAGCCAGGGACATTAAAAAAATGACTTGGAAAACAAACAGCCTAATAGAAAAATGCACAAAAGAATAACATAAACACTTCAGCAGAGATTATAGGTAGATGGCAAATAGGCATAGAAAAAATGTTCAACATTGTTAGCCATTAGGAACTGCAAAAGTAAAACCACAATGAGATACCACCGCATATCTATTTGGATGGCTACAGGAAAAACAAAACAAAAATAAAAAAACTGACAATGCCAAGTGCTAGTGAGAATGTGGAGACATGGAGCAACTGTAACCATCCTACATTGCTGGTGGGAAGGTAAAATGATACAGAATCTTACACATTTGAATATAAACCTATCTTATGACCCAGCAATCTCACTCCTAGACATGTACTCAAGAGAAATGAAAACTACGTCCTCACAAAGATCTTTATAGAAATGTTTGTAACCACTTTATTCATAATCACTCAAAACTGGAAACCACTCAAATGTCTCTGGAGTGATTAATGGGTAAACAAACTGTGGTCCGTCCATACAATGGAACATTATTCGACAGTATACAGGAATTAACTCCTGGTGTGTGTCACAACATGAACGATTTCCATGAAAGAAGCCCCCCTCAAAAGGCCACATACTGTATGAATTCAGTTATAGTGTATTCTGAAGAAGGAAAAACTATGGAGAAGAAAACAGACTGGTGGTTGCCAGAGGCTGAGTGTGAGGCGGAGGCGCTGACAGTTGACGGCGCAGGGGAATCTGGTGTCATGATGGAACTGCTCTCTGTTTGAATTGTGGTGGTGTTGACTCAACTGTGTGTTTTGTCAAAACACATAGAACTCTACAGTAAGAATGTAAATTTTATTATGTATTAATCATAACTTTTACAAGCAAAGGAAAATGAATGAGGTTTCTGGCTTGGGTGACAATTGGAGAGTGACATTGCTGAGGTGAACAGAAAAACTTGGCTGGGCAGCAGGCAAGCCCCAAAAGAAACAAAGGCAGATTTGAGGCAGCAGAAATACATAGAATTAATACAGCCAAGTTAGGGGGAGCTTTTTATTGCCGAATAGCATTCCACTGTATGAATGTACGAGAGTTTATTTGTCCGCTTGCCAGTTGAGAGACATTTGAGTGGTTTCCAGGTTCTGGCTACTGTGAATAAAGTCCCTATACGCATTCATGTGGCTCCTGAAAAATCTGAGCAGAAAAGTCAGGGGTCTATGTTCCACACAATCAAAAGAGTAGATTTCCTAAAATGTAATTCTGATTATGTTGTTCCCCTCATTAAAATTCGTCACTGGTTCCTTGTTGCCTGCAGCTGCGATTCTGTGCCCTGACTGCACATTGGCATCACCTGGGTGCTTTGCAAGGTGCTGGGTGTGTGGCCCCCTTTCAGAGATTCTGATTTAATTGATCAAAAAATGGGGCTTAAGTCTCAGTTTTTAAAAAATCTCCACGTGTGATTTTATTTTCTTAAGGCTTAAATCTTTTTCTTCCAAACAGCACTATTGAGATATAATTCACATACCACACAATTCATCCATTTAAATTATATAATTCAATGACTTTTGGGTATATCCCATTATCAATTTTTTGAATTGCAGTAAAATATATACAACAGAAAATTTTCCATTTTAAGCATTTTATATGTACAATTCAGTAGCATTAATTACATTTACAATATTGTGCAGCCATCACAAGTATTTCCTCAGCCCAATATGATTTTAATATGTACCCAATTCTATAGAACTAAATCTAAGTGCCTCAGCAAACCTCCAAAGCCTTCACAAAAAAGTCTCATCCTAGCTTCCCAGACTCTGCTCTTAGCACTTTCTGCCCTGCATTTTCTTGGATCCAGACCCACCGAATCATCTTTAGCCTTTGAAAGCTCTTTATCTGTACATATTGCTATTTCGTCTCTTTGAAACACTATTCCTACTACTACATTTGATAAAATTCTGTGCCTTCAAAGCCAGACTCAAGTATTATTCTTATGGAGTGTTTTAACCACCCCCAGGCTTGTGGGGTGCTCCCCTCTGTGAGTTCGAAAGCCCCTTTTATCAAGCTCTATCGAGCGCCTTAATTGCGACAACTTTCTATGTCTGCATCTGTCTCCCCTACCAGACTATGAACTGTTTGAGGACAGGGTCTGTGCAACATACAGTGTGTGGCTCAGGGTAGAGGCTGTTTGATGAATGGACTGAGAAACAATTGCCAATATCCAAATGGATCGAGAAACAATTGTCACAATGGATGGTACAATGGGAGGAGTAGAAATAAAATTAGAGATGCAGGCTCAGGAGAATGTGCAAGTGAAAGAAGGAGTGCAAGAGGCAGACCCAGCATAGTGGGGCCGGCACTGAGTGTGCGCAGTGAGACAGATGTAGTGCTACATGCTTTACATATCATCTCTTTTAATATTTATTAAAAGGCTGTTGGAGTTTCTGAGCAAGCCTAGTCACTACCTCACTGCTTATTCTGTCTGGATTCTGAACCAATTGAGAAGCATAAAGAGAAGCCAAGTGGAAATTTAAAATACAACATCAGCATATTGCTGGTAAAGCTGGATTGTATTTGAAAATGGGCTTTATACCATTTTGCGAATAAATTGCACTGATTCACTCACCTGGGTTCTGATACGAGGTTATCACATGGCAGAGGAGTGAAGCAAGGGCTGTGAAACACGAGCAGTGACCAAACAAGTCTCTCCTACGATGGGATGCGGCTAGAAGGAGGCGAAGAGAGAGGTGGAATCCCTTTTTTTGATTGTTCCTCAAGAAGGTAGGCATCTTAAAATGTTTAAGGAAGTTACTGTTTTATGGATCAAGGCAGAAACACAGGGAAAAGAAAAGCATGCTTTTCAACAAATGGTGCCAGAAAATCTGGATATCCACATGTAAAAAGAAATAAAGTTGTGCCGTTACCTTATACCGTATACAAAAAGTAACTCAAAATGAACCAAAGACCTAAGTATAAGATCTCAAACTATAAAACTCCTAGAAGAAAATATAAGATAAAAGCTTGATGCCATTACTTTTCGTGATGATTTCTTGGATATGACACCAAAAGCACAAGCAACAAAAGCAAAAAGAAACAAATGGGACCACGTCAAATTTAGAAACTTCTATGCAGCAAAGGACACAATCAGAGTGAAAAGGCAACCTACTGAATGGGAGAAAGTATTTGCTAACCATATATCTGATAATGTGTTAATATCCTGAATATATAAAGAACTCCTACAACTCAACAACAATAAAACAACCCAAGTAACAGATGGGCCAAGGACTTGAATAGACAGTTCTCTACGGAAGAAATGGGCAAAACCATATGAAAATATGCTCAACATCCCTAATCTTTGAGGAAATGAAAATCAAAACCACAGTGAGATATCACCTGACACCTGTTAGGATGGCCACTACTCAAAAAACAGAAAATAACGAGTGTGACAAGGATGTGCAAAAATTGAAACCCTTGTGCGCTGTTGGTGGGAGTGTAAAATGGTGCAGATGGTATGAAAAACAGTATGGACAATCACCATAAAATTTTAAAAAGAATTACCATATGCTCCAACAATGCCACTTCCGGTTTTACGTCTAAAATAATTGAAAACAGGATCTTGAAGAGACGTTTGTGTACCCATGTTCATTGCAGCATTATTCACAATTCACAATAGCTGAAATGTGGAAGCAAACTGCATGTCCTTTGATGGATGAATAAGGAAAATGTGGGTGTGTATTTACATATAATGAAATATTATTCAGC
>RJWJ010044241.1:0-12275 GCA_004363605.1 Indri indri | reverse complement strand
TGTTGTTTTAAGCCGGTTTGTGGTGGTTTGTAACAGCAGCCCTGGGGACCTGGGTTTGTGTCAGCAGAGCTAAGAAGCCGCGCTCTGCTCTCGCCTCCGGGACAGATGAAACCAATGACTTGATTGAAAGATTTTTATATCTGACCGACGCCTTGTTCTCTGTATAATTGCAAAGGCTACCTAAAGCCTCTCATCCCGCGTAGACGTGCAGGGACCTGAGGAGTCGGAATGAAATGATACAGCTTGTGCGTTCTGTGGTTTTCCACGTGACCTCACACAATACCCCCGCCCTCTCCAAAATATCCAACACCACATGGGTGCAAAGTGTCTTGGCATTCCCAAGCTGGCTAAAACAAATTACTGTGATTAATCACCTGTCCTACACACACACAGACACACACACACACACACATTTAAACATATTTAAATTTAGATGGAAATTCATGGTTTTGAAATGATGCACCTGCTTATATCTGACACCCAAGTTTGCAAGTTTATTCATCTCCAAAATTCCTGCAACCGACCTATTTTTCAGAGAGAGAGAGATGGAGAGAGAGACACGGAGAGAGAGAAAGAGACAGATGGAGAGAGAGACAGAGACAGAGAGACAGAGAAAGAGGGAGGAGAGGAGAGGGTTACAGAATGAAAAACGTTTTCACACGAGGCCGGGGGTTCTCTGTGTCTGCATCCGTGAGATACGCAGACGTTGGCCGCAGCAGCCTCTGTTCTCGCAGACCCCACCCTGCGTGCCAGCGTTAGAAGCTGAAGTCTGTGTTAGGAGTGCAACGTAAGACCCAGGGTCGGCAAAAGCAGTAAAACAGGAGATTATTATTTTTTTTTTTTGGTAACAGGTGTGTTGGGATAAAATTCACGCACCTTACAATTCGTCCATTTGAAGCACACCGCTCAGTGGTCATTAGTCTGTTCAGAGAGTTGTGCAGCCCCCACTTCTCCCTAGTTCTGGAACATTCACATCGACCCCACCCCCACCCGCAGTGGGTCCCCAGCCCCCCGCTGCACCACGGTGACCGCACAGCCAGGTCCCCTGCCCGCTGCTCAGGAGGAAGCCGATGGGCCGAGACGGCAGGTGTCCCAGCAGAGAAAGGGTTCAGTCCCGCAGGTGCCACGCGAGGGCCTGGGAGGAAGCTCTCCAATCCGTCTCCAGGAGTGTTTGGGAGGCAGGATTTGTAAAGACAGCCCAGCAGGGCACAGGGCGAGGCGGTCGGGGGTGCCGATGGGCTGGGGTGGGCTCCTGGGGTCAGCAAGCAGAAACTGTCTCCTTCTGCTACGTCGGTTCCGTGGCCGGGGCCACCGCTCTGGGCGGGTCGGGTGTTCCACTGAAATGCAAAATCCAGAAGATACCGGAAAAACTAGCTTCACAGTTCACGGCGGTGGCGTTACCTACGGGAGCACTGAGGAAAGCTGAGAATCCTTAGGGACATCAGCTCTGGGACCCCCGACTACAGGACAGCCAGCCAGGGGACCGTGGCAGGTGACACGCATATTCTAACCACGCTGTGCCTTTGCAGAGCTCAGACCCTACCAGAGCTCGCACCTCGGGGCCCTTTATTCATTGTACAGAGGACAGTTTCACAACCACGAAACCACGTTCCATCTCTGTGGCTCTGCCGGCCGTGGACATTTCATAGACGTGGAACCACGCAGGCCGTGGCCTTCTGTGTCCTGCTCCTCTCGCTGGGTGTGATGTTTTTGGGGTTCTCCTATGTCATAGCAGGCGTCCAAGACTCCTTCCTTTTCATGGCCAAATAATATTCCGTGAACAAATAGATCACGTTTTGCTTCTCTGAAGAGACGACTTTCAGAAGGCAGGAAATGCACTTCCACCGTTTCTTTTTTTTTTTTTTTTTTTTTTGAGACAGAGTCTCACTCTCTTGCCTGGGGCGAGTGCCGTGGTGTCAGCCTAGCTCACAGCAACCTCAAACTCCTGGGCTCAAGCGATCCTACTGTCTCAGCCTCCCGAGTAGCTGGGACTACAGGCATGCACCACCATGCCCGACTAATTTTTTCTGTATATATTTTTAGCTGTCCAATTAATTTCTTTCTATTTTTGGTAGAGACGGGGTCTCGATCTTGCTCAGGCTGGTCTCGAACTCCTGAGCTCAGAACGATCCACCCGCCTCGGCCTCCCAGAGTGCTAGGATTACAGGCGTGAGCCACCATGCCCGGCCACTTCCACCGTTTGTTAACGTGGACACTCCCGAGTTTGCAGTATGAGCACTTACGTCCTGAGGTATCATACAATCGTGTCTTTAAATAACATTTTTAGAAGCCAAAATTAAGCTACTTATGTTTTTCAAAATAATTGTGGGAACGTACACATCACATTAGATTTTCCTTTTTAGCTGTGTTTCAGGGAACAGTTTAGCGGCATGAAGCGTGTTCCGGTGGTCGTGCAGCCGTGGCCACCACCCGTCTCCAGAGCTCCTTGTATCTCGCAAAACCAAAACGAACTCGTTCGTTTTGCTGTGCTCGTTAAACGAACTATTCCTCCCCGCCCTGCCTCTCCACGGCCCCATTCTACTTTCTCTCTCCCTGTCTCTGTCTCTGTCTCTCTGTCTCTGTTTTCTCTGTCTCTGTCTCCTCTCCGATACCTTCCACGACCAGAACTGCACAGGGCTGTAGGTTTCTGGGTACAATTTGCACGCCTCCACCTCTTAAACTTTTCAAATGCCTTCATAATGTCTAGTAAAATCGACAGTGGCTTTCCGAGCAACCACTGCGGGCAGAACACGGTCTGGCGACCCCACGACCCCACATCCTTTTCACAGAGGAGCTGACGTTCAAAGATGGGCGTCATGAAAGCCACGCGTCAGGTGGCGGTTTTAGGTGGACACGTCGCCACCGGGAATGCTAATATCCGGTAGGCGGGTAGCCCAGGCGGATGGGTGACTCGTAGACCAATGGGAGTGTTTCTCGTGCCGTTGCAGAAATACAATTAAAAGCAAAATCTCCTGTCAACCTAGAAATCCTCCCCGAGAAGGTAGAAGAGAGAGAGAAAAAAATCTTATTGTCGAATGCGTGTAGGGAAGGGAAAAACAGCTTCCCTCCACCTTTGGGTCCTTTGGCTGTGCTACTGATTTAGTTGACATTAAACAGAGTAATAGGAGAAAACCCGTTTTAATTAAGTGCATGCGGGTGAGATTCCCACAAATACACAAGCCTCAAAGAAGGGCAGGCGATTGAAGCTTCCGTAACATCCTGAGCTACAGAAAAGAATAGAAAGATAATAGCTTCTGGGGCTGGACATCAGTTCCAGAAGGGTGAGGGGCGGACTTATATGGTGACTAAATGTGGCCTCACTCTGCAGATGAACAGTCTCTCAGGAAATAAAAGTTGTCCTCTTCCTGATACAGATAGTTTTACGCATGTCGATTTCCTTTGCAGATATAAATTTCTTTTACAAAAGGACGGTTTCTCAGAGCTACTCCTGTGTCTGCAGTTTCTTAGAATAACCCGCTCGAAATACATGAAAAAGGTCTATTCTGGGGGTGGCGTAGCCTGTTCACCTGCGGTTATATTTGGGGTGGCGTACGCTGGTGTTACGCAGTCATATTTTGGGGGTGGTACGTGCTAAGCTCCGACGTGAGTGTCACACCAGAATGGGGCGTGCATCACGGGTGACCTACTAAGGAGATCGCAAAGACAGAGAGAAATCTCGCCCTTTCGGAGAGCTAAGCGGACACAACCGATCCCTTTCATGTTTTCAGGATAAACAGTAACTAGTCCTTACATAAAAGGACCTGTCAACCCATTGTCCCATGGAGCTCATCCTACATGCACCTGGTAACTGGAGGAACTAGTTAATGTTCTGTGGGAACTAGTTAACGTTCTCCAAATTAAAAAATAAACTTCTATCTTTACGAAGGGAGGCAGGTTCACAGCTTGGAGCCCGGGGCTGATTAAGTGAGGTCTCATCCCCCAGAAACTGGGAGGTGGGGTTCTGTCTCCTCCAATGTGCACAGTAGGTCCTCAGGTCCTGGAGAAAGACATTGCAGAGTTCTAAATCTGACAAAAGGTTTTTAATTGTTGAAAGGATTTATGTGCATTTCTACATGATGGAGGAAAAATGCTTACAATTACGAGTTTTCTAAAATAAATCCTCCAAGAAAATGGCGGGGAAAGTCTCTTCCCTTGTTTTTAACAGGGAGAATTAAGCCTCTCATTGTGAATTTTGGTTTTCCAGGCAGGGGGCTGGGGTGAGGACAAGGGGGTGAGCACACATTCCCCTTCTGTGTCCTGGATGGCACCTAGATCCATGCAAGTGACTCGCTAATCTTGAACTCTCTTGGGGGCCAATGGTGAGAAGGGTGCCCTGCAGGATCAAGACTGTGCTACCTAAAAATGTTTTATAGGCTCAGCGGGAAGCCCTCCAAACCGTTGCTCCCACCCTCCCGGAATGGTGCAGCTGTGGACGCCGATGACACTCCTTGACTTGTCACCTGTGCCACACCCTGTAGCCATCAGTGGCTCCTCACCTAAGGCACGCCATGTGGCCATCAGTAGCTCCTCACCTAAGCCATGCCGTGTGGCCTCAGTGGCTCCTCACCTAAGCCACACCATGTGGCCATCAGTGACTCCTCAGCCATGCTACGCCATGTGGCCATCAGTGGCTCCTCACCTAAGCCACGCCATGTGGCTATCAGTGACTCCTCAGCCATACCACATGATGTGGCCATCAGTGGCTCTCAGCTATGCCACGCCATGTGGCCAGCAGTGGCTCCTTACCTAAGCCATGCCATGTGGCCAGCAGTGGCTCCTCACCTAAGCCATGCAATGCGGCCATCAGTGGCTCCTCAGCTATGCCACGCCATGTGGCCATCAGTGGCTCCTCAGCTATGCCACACCATGTGGCCATCAGTGGCTCCTCAGCCATGCCACGCCATGCGGCCATCAGTGGCTCCTCAGCCATGCCACGCCATGTGGCCATCAGTGGCTCCTCACCTAAGCCACGCCATGTGGCCATCAGTGGCTCCTCACCTAAGCCACGCCATGTGGCCATCAGTGGCTCCTCACCTAAGCCACGCCATGCGGCCATCAGTGGCTCAGCAGAAACGGCTAAGTCCATCCTGGGCAGTTAGCAAAGCAGAAACAGGGACCCAAGGCACTTCCTTTTTTTTCTCTTTTTAAAGTCTGAGTGACTTGTCTTCTGCCCCAGCTGCTGACTCATCGTGGTGGGGGAGACATTTAACCACAAGAACACTTCTGCTTTCTTGCTGGAACACACAGGTGTCATGCTTTATCGACGAGATGTTCTCTGACGTTTTCTGCAGATCTGACACGATGCTCGCTGAGCTGTAAATCTCCTGCCTCTTCCAGAGCCTGGTGGGAGTCCACAGTAAGGGATGCATATGACTAAGTTCCTCTTCAAAAGGCCAGAACTTTCCAGACTCTAGGGTCCTCTCGGTGATATCTCCACTCTCTACATCAGAGAGCTGTGGCTCAAGCTTAATAAAGTCTATTTTGTGGTCGGTGTTGCTGCGAATGATAGCTGGCACAGAGCACAAGCGTTCCGTAGACCTCAGGCCCCTAGAAGGACTTTCTTCTTAAGAATTCAAAGAATATTTACACCCCCAGGTGACCCTTAGATTCCAGAAGTTGGGATAGACCCAGAGTCCCACAAGGAGGTCCTGACCAAAGAGTCTGATGGGTCCTTGTTTTCCCATTTCTTCCCCATTCGGCATGTCTTTCCTGAACATTTTTCCACACGCTCGGAGCAGGGCTGGGTGTGGGGGGTGGTTCAGGGTTGTCCACCAGATTAGAAAAAGATTAGAGCAAGGACACTAGTCATGAAGAGTGCAGAGAAGTTGCAGCGGGCTCCCAAATGGTTGCAATCAGGTTGTCAAAATGTAGGGTACCGAGAGACTGAATATACAGATAAACAGCTCTAAAAATAATAAAACCACCTGCAGCAACCAGGCCACGAGACCAGTCCATCATCTGCAGTGACCAGCCCAGGAGACCAGCCCATCATCTTCGGTGACCAGCCCAGCAGACCAGCCTGCTATAAGTCAGGTTGCTGTCTCTACTGATAACCGAGGCAGCCAAATAACTACATCTGGAATGATCAGTCTAACAAGCCAGGACTTGACAGAATAACTGATAGCTTCTCTAATTTTTATCCCCGCTTCCAATGTGAGACCAGCCAGGGAAAGCCAAACATTCCCCCTAACCGATCCCATAGGACATCCCATTTCTGGGGAGCCGCTTCCAGCTTCTCTACACCAACAGCGCACTATGGGCACATCTGAACCTTCCTTTCTTCAACTATAAATATTCCCTACCCTTCCGTCTGCCTTTGGGTCTCCGCCAAATGCCAGTGCCAGTGGCCAACTCCCTTGGAAGAGCGACTGCTGACTAAGCGTCCTCTGCTTGTTCCCATCTGGGTGGTCTCTGCTTGTGTCCACTGTAGAGATGGTCTCGGTCTGGTGAGCAGAAAGGTAAAAGCGGTATCGCCTGGAGGTCCTGGGAATGGCTTTGGTAGAACATGAGGTGGGTTTTGGAAAATGGGTTAAAATTTTTTTCTCTCTCTTTTTTTAAATTTCAGAATATTATGGGGGTACAAATGTTTTGGTTACATAAATTGCTTTTGTACCATTTGAGTCAATGTTATGAGTGTGTCCATCCCCCAGAGAGTGTGCCTTGTACCCGTTAGATGTGAATTTACCCATCCCCTCCTCCCCCTCCAACCTGCTTGATTTCTGATGAATGTTATGTCCATGTGTGCACATAAGTGTTGATTGATTAGTTCCAATTTGATGGTGAGTCCATGTGGTGCTTGTTTTTCCATTCTTGCGATACTTCACTTAGTAGAATGGGCTCCAGCTCCATCCAGGATAATACAAGAGGTGTTAGATCACCATTGTTTTTTGTGGCTGAGTAGAAGAACTCCATGGTGTACATAGACCACATTTTATTAATCCACTCATGGATTAGAATGGGTTAAATTTAGATGGCGGAGGAGCCATGATGGGAAAACATGGTTAATCCTGAACTGGGAGATATGGTGTGACCCCATAAATATTCTGAGGCTAAGACATCCAGCCCTGAGACCTTCCCCAAAAGTGGAGCAAACAGAGCTGGGGCCAGGGTGTGCATTTTTCTGCTACTTCTATTGGACCCCGCACTTGATTCGTAAGTTCTTTTTCTAGGCCTACGTCTAGAAGAGTTTTTCCTACATTTTCTGCTAGAATTGTTATGGTTTCATGCCTTACATTTAATAAAGTCTTTAATCCATCTTTAGTTCATTTTTGTGTATGGTGAGAAATAGGGGCCTTGTAAATAATGTAGCTATTATATATTTTATCACATTATATTATATATCCTATCATATATTAGTATTTATTCATTAGCTTATTTATATGAATGTTAGTCTACATTATTCATCCATTTACTTATATCAGTATATTATGTTGTATTTATATTACATTCATGGTTTCCTATTTGGTTCTATGGATTATCATCTATCGCTATTGTTACTTTGTTGATACTTGGAGTTGGCCACTGGACTTGGATGATGCAAGCTGACTCTTGGTTCTTTTTACACATGTTTCCGTCATTACTTGAGCATTTCCTTACTCTTGGATAGAAAAAGATGTCACGGGCTCACTTTGAACTTTTCCTGGCCAGCCCTGGATTAGCCATTCCAGCCAGAGGCTCCAATTCATTTTCATGAAGTGTATTTAGAAATAACAATGTGAATAATGTATGCTTATTGCTCCTGGGATGCTCTTAATGGCCAGAATTAGAAATTGTACATATGCATATGTATATATGTGTATGTGTGTCTGTGTGTGCATATATACCTCTATTTTTATCTATACGTCTATCTATCTCATCTCTGTCTCCCTATCCATCCATCTATCCATCCATCCATCCATCCATCCATCCATCCATCCATCTATGTATCCATCTAACCATCTATCCATCCATGTATCCATGTATCCATCCATCCATCCATCTATCCATCCACCTATCTATCCATGTATCCATCTATCCATCCATCCATCCATCCATCCATCCATCTATCCATCCATCCATCCATCCATCTATCCATCTATCCATCCATCCATCCATCCATCCACCCATCCATCATCCATCCATCTATCCATCTATCCATCTATCCATCCATCCATCTATCCATCTATCCATCCATCCATCCATCCATCCACCCATCCATCCATCCATCCATCTATCCATCTATCTACCCATCCATCTATCCATCCATCCATCCATCCATCCACCCATCCATCATCCATCCATCTATCCATCTATCCATCCATCCATCCATCCATCCACCCATCCATCCATCTATCCATCTATCCATCTATCCAGTGCATCTATCCATCCATCCATCCATCCATCTATCCATCCATCCATCCATCTATCCACCCATCCATCCATCTATCCATCTATCCAGTGCATCTATCTATCCATCTATCCATCTATCTACCCATCCATCTATCTATCCATCCATCCATCCACCCATCCATCCATCCATCCACCCATTCATATACCTATCCATCCATCCATCCATATACACACTCATCCATCCATCCATCCATCTATTCATCCATGCACCCATCAATCCACCCATCCATCCCTATATATCTGTCTTTTTGTCTATCTATCAATATGTCCCTCTGTACCTATAATCATCATGTCTACCTGTATCCATCTATCCCAAGACCTCCCCTTCTAACCCGCCACCACAGGGTTCATTCTGGCCTTCCATATTTCCAAATTCATAACTCCCTTCTCTGACAATGCCACACTTGGCTCCCATTATCTGAAATACCAGCACGTGTTTTGCTCAATCCTAGAATATACCCATTAACTAACCAATACACCCAGGCCTCTTGGAAAATCCAACCTATTAAAGTCTAGGTAACTTGGGAAGCAAAGATGGAAGGGCTCCCTTGTCCTTCAAACATCTCTCCAGGTGCAAGCGTGGTGTTCTGAGGAAGAGAATGACGTGGGTCAATGGAGACAGTGCCCTGCGCCCCTTTATGTGCCCACAGAGGACGGCGTCACTGAACACTCAGTGGGCGCTTATACCTGTGCATTGCACTAAATGATGACCTTTTGCACACACAAAAAGCAAGTCAGCTGTGATTGCACTGCTGACTTAACGCTCAGGGAAATTGAGTTTTCTGAACAACCTCGATACATCCTGCAGCTGTTGCTGGAGTAATTACTGACTAACTTGTTTGTAAAAACCGTGGTTTTCTCCATGTCTTTACAGCACTCCCTCACTCTTACGACAAGAGCACTGACCTCATTCTACAAACCTCAAAGTCTTTTCAACGTTGCCTCAAAATCGACTTTCTTGTCTCTTTTTGCCCAGGGGAAGCGCTGCAGGTTCAGGTCATCTGGTTTAACTTCGAGACGGTGCAGGTTACGTGGAACATGAGTGAACACTCGGGGACGAACCTGACTTTCCTCTACACGTAAGTGGACTCCCCACGTGGACCCGGCGCCCTGTGCTGAGAAAGTTCTCCTTCGCAGACATTAGTCATTGGGAGAGCCAGGAAACCAAGGTGTGAAGAAGTCAGATTGCGCGTGTGTGAATGTGTGTGTTGTTTGGCTCTCAGACCTCACCGCAACCACAATCACAGTTCCCCAAACTTCTAACCCCCGTGAGATGACTGACTCACCCTCAGGATCACCTGGGTTCTTACCAGGGCACCCTCAAAGCGCGTTGTTGCCCGGGGCCATCTGCAATGCAGCAGAAGCAGCCTACACGGTAGCTCCAAAGCCTGGAAACCTTCTCTGTGGCCAAGGGTCACGCCATGACATTTTCACACCACGTTAGAAGGGGCCACCATCCAACCACGTGTTCTGCTTCATGTGGGCTTATTTTCCTTGCCTTCTACGCCCAACGGCATGAGCACAAATGTGGCCATGAGGGTTTTTCCAACGGATTTCGTCTGAATTCTGTAAACAGAAGGTGTGTCCTGTGTGGTTGATTCTCTAGGAGATAAACACAAAAGCGGACAGAACAGGGAAATTTCAAAATGAATTTATTTGGAAAATGAGACCCACAGAAGAAAAAAGAAAGTGCTGTATTTTCCAGGTGGCCACACACATGAGTCACTGGAGCTCTTGAGAGTCTCAGTTTTCTCTGCTGCAAAAGGGGCGGTTCTTGGCCCGTCCCTGCTTGGGTGTGAGTGATGCATCAGAAGCTGGTCTCAAGCCAGTGCTGAGCTTCTTAGTACTCCAAGGTAGCCACAGAGGGATGGATGACCTTGGCATGTCCCTGTTCAAGGTCCTCCCTGCCCCCAAATCAAGGGTTCGGTTACTCTGCAGGTGAGACCTCACCTGTATTAGTTTGCTAAAGCTGCCATGTCCAAATGCCACAAAGTAGGCAGCTTAGATCCACAGGTACTTATTTTCCCAGTCCCGGAGCCCAGGAGTCTGAGACCCAGGTGTCTCAGGACCCTGCTCCCTCCGCAGGCTCCAGGGGAGGCTCCTTCCTGCCTCTTCCAGCTCCTGGGGGCTCCAGGCGTCCCTGGGCTTGTGGCCGCGTCACTCCAGTCTCTGCCTCTGTCTCCACGTGGCTTCTCCTCTGCGTCTGTGTCTCCTCTGCTGTCTCTTAGGAGGACACCTGCCATTAGGTTTAGGGACCTCCCTAATCCAGGATGATCTCATCTCGAGATCCTTAACTTAATAACATCCGCAAAGACCCTATTTCCAAATAAAGTCCCATTCAGGATAGGGATGCGGACGTGCCTTTCGGAGGGCCACCATCCAACCCACTGCAGGACACATTCCAGGCATTTACCATTTGTAAGAGGGGACGTTTCTCTGTTAGGACACGTCTCACTGTGGTCTTAAGGAAGGATCTTGAAGCCAGTGAGGAGAGACCCGGACCTGAGTCCGTGGCAAAGACGTGGGGTGAAGGAGTAGCCGTCGGATATGTTGAGATGCTATTTTAGCTGTCCTGTGGCTAAACAGTTGTGCTTTAAACCACAGATTCAGCAGCGCGGAGCCGTACGGCCAATGCCCCAACTACATTCTTCAACGCGGCCGCACTGCGGGCTGCATCCTGGACACGGAAGACGATGCCATTCTGTATTTTTCCATCAGGAATGGAACACACCCTCTTCTCACGGAGAGCCGGTGGATCAGTTACTACCGTAAGTGCTGAGGCGCCGGCTCATTCCCCGTGCGCCACGGAAGCCCGGTTCCCCCGTTCTGGCCCCAACTCAGAAGAGTCCAGCTCTGTAGCCCGGGCTGGGTGCAGTGGCATCATTGTAGCTCACTGCAGCCTCCAACTCCTGGACTCCAGCCATCCTCCTGCCTCAGCCTCCCCAGTAGCTGAGACTGCAGGTGTACTCTACCATGCACGGCTAATTTTTGTATTTTTAGTAGAGATAGGGTCTTGCTCTTGCTCAGGCTGGTCTCGGACTCCTGAGCTCAAGCGATCCTCCTGCGTCGGCCTCCCAGAGAACTAGGATTACAGGCATGAGCCACCGCACCCGGCTAATTTTTCTTAAGTTTTGTAGAGATGGGATCTCACTATGTTGCCCAGGCTGGTCTTGAACTCCTGGCCTCAAGTGATCCTCCTGCCTCAGCCTCCCAAAGTGCTGGGATTATAGGCGTGAGCCACTCCTCTCTCAAATGCATTTTAACCTTTGGATGTTCTAAGCAAATCTCCCTGAGACGTTTGCTTTCCTGATACAACACTGAAACCATCATGTCACTAACGATCCTATTTTTATTTTTTAAATTTTTTATATATTTCTGATAAAATTTATCTTAGAGCAGTTTAAAGTTCACAGCAACATTGAGTAGAAATCACAGAGCATTCTCATAGACCCACATGCTATTTTTATTATGCAATATTTCAAACAGACAGGGAACAGGAAATAATAGAACACAATAAGCATATATATATGTGTGTGTGTGTGTGTGTATGTATATGCACAAAAATAAAATGATTACACTTTCCTAGCCGCAGAGAAAGCTACCATTAAAACTTTGCTAAAGGGTAAACCTTTACGGATCTTTTTAGGATCTTTTTCTGTTTCTATAAACATATGTATTTTACAAATTCATACTGTTCTCTGTATATTGTCACCCGGCATTTTTTAGTGAAGAGTCACCATTTTCCATGCCAGTGTTTTTTTCCGTTTCAATACCCATTCTATACCTACATTTCTGTAACTGTCCTAAAAATGTGCTTATAACAGCTTTTTCGGGGTCCCCCACAATATCCAAGCCAGTACAGTATCAGATTTTTTTTTTTTTTTTTT
>RJWJ010044240.1:0-12249 GCA_004363605.1 Indri indri | reverse complement strand
GAACTCATGAGCTCAAGTGATCCTCCCACCTCAGCCTCTCAGAGTGCTAGGATTATAGTCATAAGCCACTGCGCCTGGCCTTATTTTTGCATTTTTTGCTTGTTCTTTTGGTTCCATATGTAAAAAATCATTGCTAAGACCAATTTTGTGGATTTTTTCCTCTATGTCTTCTTCCAGAATTTTTTCCAGGTTTAGGTCTGATATTTAAATCTTTAACACATTGTGAGTTAATTTATGTGAGCGGTATAAGATTAGGGTTCAATTTCATTCTTTTTTATATAGTTATCCAGTTTTTCCATCACCATTTACTGAAGAGGTAATGCTTTCCCCATTGTGTATTATTGGATCGTATATATGTGGGTTTATTTCTGAGCTCTCAATTCTGTTCCATTGGTTTATGTGTTTGTTTTTATGCCAGTATAATTCTGTTTTGATTATCATAGCTTGGTAGTATATTTTGAAATTGGGAAGTATGACCCCATCTTTGTTGTTCTTTCTCAAGATTTCTTTGGCTATTTGAGGTCTTTTGTGGTTTTATATAAATTTTAGGATGTTTTTTATTTCTGTGAAGAATGTCTTTGGTATTTTGATAGGGATTGCATTGAATCTATAATTGCTATGGGCGGAATTGTCATTTTTAACAATATGAATGTTTAAATCCAAAATATTTTTCTATTGATTTGTATGTTCTTCAATTTATTTCATCAATGTTTTATAGCTTTCGGTGTATAGATCTTTCACTTACTTAGTTAAATTTATTCCTAAATATATTCTTCTTTTTATACTATCATAAATTGATTTTACTTACTTTTTATTTTTATTTGTTACACTTTTTTTTTAAATTTCAGAGTATTATGGGGATACAAATGGTTTGGTTACATAAATTGCCTTTGCACCACCAGAGTCAGAGCTACAAGCGTGCCCATGCCCCAGAGAGCATGCACCACATGCATTAGGTGGGAATTTACCCATCCCTTCCTCCCTTCTCCCACCTGCTTGTTTTCCGATGAATGTTATTTCCATATGTGCACGTAAGTGTTGATCGATTAGTACCAATTTAGTACCAATGTGAGTACATGCGGTGTTTGTTTTTACATTCCTGTGATACTTCACTTAGAAAAGTGGGCCCCATCTCCATCCAGGGTAATACAATAGGTATTTTTATGGCTAAGTAGTACTCCATGGTATACATATACCACATTTTATTAATCCACTCACGGATTGATGAGCACTTGGGTTGTTTCCACATCTTTGCAACTGAGAATTGTGCTGCTATAAATATTCTAGTACAGATGTCTTTTTTATAGAATGCCTTTTTCTCTTTGGGTAGATACTCGGTAGTGGGATTGCTGGATTGAATGGTAATTCTACTTTCAGTTCTCTGAGGTGTCTCCATATTACTTTCCATAGAGATTGTACTAGTTTGAAGTCCCACCACCAATGTATGAGTGTTCCTATCTCTCCACATCCAAGCCAACACTTATTGTTTTGGGACTTTTTGATAAAAGCTGTTATCACTGGAGTTAAGTGATATCTCATTGTGGTTTTGATTTGCATTTCCCTGGTAATTAGAGACACTAAGCATTTTTTCATATGTTTGTTGGCCATAAGCCTGTCTTCTTTTGAAAAGTTTTTGTCAAACAACCCCATTAAAAAGTGGGCAAAGAACATAAATGAGTTTTAAAAATTTTTTAGCTAGTTTGCATTTGTGTATAAAAACACATTGAGTTTTATATGTTTATTTGTATTATGTAACTTTACTAATTTTTTTATTAGTTTTAACCAGTTTTTCTTCGAATCTTTAGGTGTTTCTATATATAAGACCGTGTCATCTGCAAACAGAGACAGTTTTACTTCTTCCTTTTCAATTTGAATGTCTTTTATTTCTTTTTCTTACCTAAATTCTCTGGCTAGGGCTTTCTCTACTATGTTTTATAGAAGTGGTGAGAGCAGGCATTTTGTGTTCTTCTTACTAATATTAGAAAGAAAATGCTTTCAGCTTTTCATCACTGATTATGATGTTAGGTGTGGGCTTGTCACATACAGCTTTTTTTATGTTGAGGTACGTCCCCTGTATACCTAATTTGTTGAGTGCTCTTATCACAAAATGGTGTTGAATTTTGTTAATTTTTTCTACATCTGTTGTGATAATCACATGGATTTTGTCCTTCTGTTAGTGTAATGTTTCACATTTATTGATTTGCATATGTCAAACCGTCATAAATCCCACCTCATTATGGAGTCGGGTGCTTTTAATGTGCTGTTGCATTCAGTTTGCCAGCATTTTTTTGAAGAGTTTTATATTTATGTTCATCACAGTTATTGTCTTATGTGAGCTATCTATCTATGTTCTCTTGTGTCTCATTGAATACTGGCACCACTGCTGCTGAAAGATGGCCCACAGCCTGGATCCCTACATGCATGCCAGTGCTAGAGCTTCCCCACACAGAGGAAAAGGAAAACTGGAGAAACCCAGCAGACTTTGCTACCAAGGACTTCAACAACCTTATTTATAGCCAGCACAGTTACCCATAGCTTTCACCATTGAAGCCTCCTGCAGTCTTTGCTAATGTTGACTTCATCTGACGTAGCTGCACAGAGACCAAGCCACCAAACCATTCTGGGAAGCAAAGATGCTGCACCCCACCCAGCCAATGCCCCATCAGCCACCAGAAAGTGAACTTAATTCCCCACCAAATCCAGTTTTAAAAGGCTGGACATGGTGTTTGCTCTCTACAGACATCAACTCAAGGTCACTAGAAACAAAAAAAGCAAGAAAATATGTCACCACTAAAGAAACACAATAAATAGTAAGTTACCTCAAAGAAATAGAGACCTACAACTTACCTGAAAAAGAATTCAAAATAATTATTTTAAGAAAGTTCAGTGACATACAGCATACTTTATAATTAATTTTCATTATAGGTATCTGGCCTTCAAACACACTGTCTTACATTTCACTTCATAATTTTAAAATATAGCTGGCTCTGTTTTTCATAATTTACAAAGTAACCTTTAAAAATCTCATGGCAGTCATAAGTTGTCAACCTTTTCTCTACACACACCTTAATAAAACAATTACAATTAGCCAGATGCTGCAAAGTAATTTTCTTCTGCTCTCAGGAATTAAATGTCTTAGAAGGTAAACATGAAGATAACACTTAAAAACTTAGAAGAATAGAAAGGAGAATGGAGCAGCTGAACAACTTGAATGTTGAGTAATCTGGCACCAAATAATTCAGAGCTGAATATGGAATTATTAAAACATTGAAGCTATGAATGAAAGCACTCGGTAATCTCATTTTCTTATAAAATGGCCAACAACTTCTTATTTATAGCTCCTTTATTATAACGTGACCAATTTATATTTTTCTTGAGTGGTTTTACTAAAATTAATCTGCTTTTATTACAAAGAATATACTTTTATTTGAAGTTTTATGTGCATTGCATATAAAATCTTAATTACTTTAATTTATCCCTTATCCTTCTTACTGGATGTCAACCTGAATCATTTTGTTGAATGGAATTTTATTTTGAGAAACTTGCTGAGTATTAAATATTGTGATTGGGAATGAGTATAAGTTCTAAAACAGATTCATACATAAAATATTGTAAAAATGCTGTACATAAGATTATCATTATTTATTAAGTACCTACTGGGTCCTATGCATTTAATACATTAGTTTTACTCTGCAACACTTTTTAAATAAATGGCTTTGCCCTTTCTTGATTGCACTGGTATGTTTAAGATTTCTCAGCTAAATTGGTGTTTCTGGGCACCTTTCGTTTATACACAAAGCAGCAATAGTAATATCTGCATCGAAGGGATGTTTTAAGTCTTGTGTTTCTTGTTTTCACAAGTTTTTCCCTACAAAATGTTTATTCTGCACTCTCTCTTTTGAGTAAATGACAACTTCACTCTTCCATTTCCTTCAATTATAAAACCCTTAGGGATAACTTTAATGATTCTTCATCCTCCACTCCACAATCAATGCATCAACAAACTGTTAGCTCTACTTTTGTAGTGTGTTCACAATATTTCCACTTCTCACCAACATTACTGCTACTGTGTTAGTTCAAGCTCATGCTTCTCTCAGCAGGATGAGAGGACTAACTCCTTTTTAGTTCTGTTTAATACTAGCTCTAACTAACTCCTTATTTCTGCTCTAGTCACCACATCCTACCTACCCATAATCAGTTTTTGACCCAACAGCAAAAATGATCTGATAGACAACAGAGATATTTACAAAAGATAACAGAGAATTATGGGAGGTACCCAAATAAAGTCAACTTTGAAGATTATCCTTTGTGAATGTTACAGGCATTGTTACGTTCTCCCAAATTTATATGTTGAATTCCTGATCCCCAGCAACTCACACAATATCACTGTATTTGGGCATAAGGTCTGTAAAGAGGTAATTAAGGCAAAATGAGGGCTTTAGGGTGAGCCCTAAACCAATATGACTAGTGTCTTTATATGAAGATGAAATATGGACAAGACACACAATGAGTGAAGACACGGGGAAAAGAAGACAGTCATCTGCAAACCAAAGAGAGAGGCTTCAGAAGAAACCAACCGTGATGGCCCCTTGATCCCAGACTTCCAGTCTCCAGAATTTTGAGAAAGTAAGTTTCTATTGTTTAAGTCAGCATGTCTGTGGTTCTTTTGCTATGGCAGCCTAGAATACTAATACAAGGAAGAAAGATTTTTGGCGGATGTCTAAGTGAGCCTAGGAGTTCTGAGAGGGAAATGAGGAGTAATCATGGAACTCCGCTGGTTAATTCAGATTCAGTGGCAATAAAGACGTAAACCAATTTTTACCTGATCGCAGAGATACACATCATAATGAGATTAAGACCCTTCACCTCAAAAACTGAGGCCATGACACAGAATACAAGAGGAAAACTGGTAAACACAAAATTTGAGAGTAGCAGAAACAGATATTTATATCTGGGAGATGAAAACCCAGAGCCAAGATCATGGAAAATATTATTTTTTCAGTTTTATCCATTTCTTTGTTCATGGCAAACAAGATGAAAAGTGCACTCTCAACCAATTATCTTGGCAATATTACATTCACTTATAATTTTTAAAAATATATCAGCATGTAAAATCTTGCATTGTCCAGAGAATAGAATGTTTATGTTGTTTTGAAAATGTTGATAGCATCCTATTGTACAAAATTAATGTCTGATTAATTCTAAAGTGATACACTGTAATCAAATATAAAATAAATATAAAGAAATTATAAAAACAAGTTATTAGGTTGATGTTAATTAATTTGGAAACTTAAAGACTTAAATTGTCTGTATGCTTACTTTTTTACAGACTGAGCCCTAATCCAAATTGATTTACACAGATACAGAAATGTATATGATTTTGAATAAAATCATCATTCTTACAAAGGCATTTTTAGATAATTCTGGTTGTTTGGTTAACATAGGAAATTTGTTTCCTAAAGCAAGTTTAAAAAAAAAAATTTATTCACATTGGCTAAAATATACAAGCCAAAGATTTCTGCACTTGACATTAGAAGCTTATCTTTCTGAAATATTTCTTTCTATTTTGTCTAAGTGTTTACTTTCTTAATTACCTCCTGTAAGCATTTGTTAAGTTTTCTCATGCTGGTCTAAAGAGTTCCTTAGCTCACTGCTATTTGCACATGGAATTTAAGTATTTGCAAGAGTACTTGCCCCTCTTATTTAATCATCAGTTAGCAAAGTCAAACATCACTTAGTCTCAGACTCTGCAACCAGCATGGAGAGAAGGCTAGTTAATCTTTCCTTCTTTCTTTATTCTTTTTTGTTTGTTTATTTGTTCTCCTGACAACATCCTTTCTTAAGCAAGGGACACTGTTTGCTCAATCATTTACCATTCATCGACAGGTACTCATGTAAGACAGGCATACAATTTGGTCTGTGATATTGAGTTTTGCACTAATGATAGAGACAGGTGTGAGCAAGTACTTACGGGTGATCCAACATGTTCTGGTGCACATGGCATGTAACGAGCACACAGAAAATGAAAAAGCCAGGTCTGATTGGAGGAGGTGGGGATGCCATACTAGAGATAGGTGGGACGAAGAAAAAGTCACTCTGAGTATTGCAGATAGAATACTTTTTCACTTTGTTTTAATAGATTGCAACATAATCCACACACAATAAATGATATATATTTAAATATACAATTTGAGATATGTGTGTGTTTATTTGTACACATTTATGAAACTACCACCATAATTAAGGTAATGAACATATTTATTACCCCAAAAGATTCCTCCTGCCTTTTTTTAATTCCTCCCTCTGTCTCTCCCTGGAGACTCCCTCCTCTATCCCCAGGAAACACTGATATGTTTCTGTCACTAGAGACTGGTTTGAAAATTCTAGAAGTTTATAGAAATGAAATCGTACAAGGTGTCCTCTGTTTTGCAGGGAGAGAAAAAGTCTCTTTTTTTTACTCAAAATAATTATTTTGAGATCCATCCATGTTGTAGCATGCATCAATAGGTTATTTTTTAATTACTGGGTGGTGTATCATTTTCTTCATTCATTCATCATGATAGACATTTGGGTTCTTTCTAGTTTTTGGCAATTTCAAATAAAAAATGCTATGAATAATTTTATACATAGAAAGTACAAGTATTTTGTAAGGGCGTGTATGTTTATTTTGCTTATTTCTCTTGAGTAAATGTAGAGGAATAGAATGCGTGGACAGTATGATAGTTTAAACCTGTCAGAAACTGCCAACCTTTTTGTATACTTTCATTCCCACTAGTAGCTTTTGAGAGTTCTAGATCTTCTATGTTATGATTTTTTTTTTTTTTTCTTTTTGGTCTTGGGTTTTGTCTCTTGAAGGTGGCCAAGACAGTCACTCTTTTCAAGAGCCCTGACCAGGGATGAAGTTAGGTTCAGCTGTGTATATCAGGTCAGACACAATAAGAAAGTGGGCCCAAAATGCACGCAATAGAAAATATTTATTACTCACAGGGGTACTGATGGGAGGATAATGGGAAGTCTGGAGGTGACAATTCAAGAAGTAGGTGAGGGGTGAGAGAGTATTTAGAACTGTTTTCTCTCTACTGAGACAGACCTTCCGAAGTATTTAACACTTTGCCTTCCTAGTACTCTGTTTGAACTGCCACGTTTTCCCTCTCAGCCTGCTGGGAACAGGCACTGTTCTCCCATCCATGAGTCCAGAGATTTTCCCTTCTAACCCCTTCTGGGTGGATATGTCCCCGGCCTTGAGTGATTTCCTGCCACTCATTCCAGGATCAGTGCCCAGCTGAATACTCAAGGGGACTTTCCTCAGATCTTCAGAGAGTTACTTCTTTCAAGCTTCCTCTGGTTCTCTTTCCTGTGACCTCTACACACTCCGGCATCTCCACATTTCCTCCTCCACCTGCGTTCTCGATTTCTGCTCCATGACTAGCAAACTCTCTCTAGGCAGCAAGTTGAACCTGTCCTGGGGTTTAACTAATGTGTTTCTTATCTGTCAAGGGTGATTGTCATTGTTTGTCTGATGTCCAGTTTCTTGAAAATAGTGGTGTTACATATTTTCTCCACCTTTTGTCTCCCATGGGAGGATGAATCTGGCATGCCCGTTTACCTTGGCCCCAAGCAGAGGTACTCTACTCCTTTCGGTACTTCCCCTTTCACCAACAAAACACCACACAGTCAAGCATTAAAATCCCTGACACATGATACAAACTTACTGAAAATTGCTTTTCTTCATTTTTCACCTTCCACAAACATTCATATTCAAAGAGTTGTTTTGTCTATTTAAAGTTAAGCATATTCATATTATTTGTATGTGTCTAATCCCCTTTTCAGCTGAGGTCTCTGAGATCGTTAGGATCTAACCAACAGTGGAGTCCCACTATTCCTTTTCCACAGACGTCTCTGGCTTCTATTCACAGGCTCACTTCTCTGTGGTGCCACCTGTTACACTGTCTGCCTTAGCCTTGCCTTCTGTGCCTGTTTGCTCATCTCAGTCCTGGCATTCTGAGCTAGTGTTTCTCTCTCTCCCTCCCTCCATTTTTTTATTTCTACACAGGGCCTCTGATTCCTCCACTATTAAATTCCTAAGAACACAAAACATTTCTGTTCTTACCAGAGATGTGGGTGTTATGGGGAAAGGGTCACATTTAACCCACCCCCACCACCAGCTAAAGAATTAAAATCAGCCCTTCGACATGCCACGGAGGCATCCTCGATGGCCCTGGCAGGTCCATGCAGCTCACCAGCTTCCCGGTTTCTTGTATATTCCCTTCCCCATCACAAGTTGTTATTCACACTTCTTCACAGATTGCTTCAGACGTCTGAATTCTTCATCTGGAAATCCTGTAAAAATGTAGTTTTGGGATCAGGTGGTCTTGGGCAGGGCTTACGAACTGTATTCCTGATGAGTTTTCCATTAGTGCTGATGTCGATGCTCCACCGACCACACTTTGAATCGCAAGACACTAAAATATATAGATTTCCCCCTTCTTAGTGGGCAGTTGCCCATGAAACAGTAAAATATGTTGTGTGCAGGTGCTTTCATTCTAATGCAATTAGATGACTCTCCATTAAACTAGTGGGGCGATAAAAAGCAGAGAAACAACACGTGTGCACATCATTTCATAGTTCTTATTGTGATAAATCTAAATCTTAAGAATGAAGTTCTTATTCTAGTGGATTTGTTCCAAACAAATCAATCAATGGGATATGGTAAAATAGAAGGAAAATACTCCTAACATCTTTGTATAATTGAGACAATTGCCAACAATTTTTTTTTTTGCCTAAAAGATTGTCTTATGAAATCATTTAACTGTTTTGTAGTATGTTCTTAATACACTAGAATACCCAATATATTAAATAAAATGTAAAATTATATAAATGAAATAATATTTTATAATAGTTTGAATAAGAATGGTCAATTTTGGCATATTCTTCTTTAGATAATGTGTATCGTATTCTTTAACACAAGAGGAAGAAAGTGAATTAAAATATACACATAAGTATTAACTTTGCATAGATAGCCTTCTTTATAACTGAAAAGACTCTTTAAATAATTTCACTTACAGGAATTATGTATCACCTGGTTGGAAACTCTGACTCAGAGACTATACTAGAAAAGGCAAAGCTCTATTTTTGATGACAGAAAGAAAAGATTTCTAAAGGAGCAATCAGTCCTATTTAAACAATTAAAAACAATGAAAATTATGGTTTATGATTAAGTCACACAAAACCGAAATCAATTCTTAATGATTTCTCAGGCACATGGCTGGCAGCACTAAGACAGCGATAAGCCTGCAAAGCCTTGGAGAGGAGAGGCGATTTACTCAGGGTAATTAGCTCCTCCTCACACTCCACTTTGCGAGGTGCTCTGGGACCGGTCCTGCCCCTCTTCCTGTGTAAACCCGGGCTAAGTTTCCAGGCTTGCTGATAATGCCACCTGCTCCCCGTGGCTCAGCGTCTCCTCCCTTGTTCTCTGGGTGACTGTGAAAAGGCTGTGGCACTAAGCCAGGCATTTTGCCTCCCATGTGAAAACCACACGATTAAAAAAAAAAAAAAAAACAACGCTCTGGTTGTGAAGGTGGATTTGAGAACCCGTGTAAGGCCTCGGCACATTTTTATGAATTCTCTATGGATTCAATTTTGTTTCTTCCTGACAAGTGTTCATTGATAGGGCCTTCTGGTGTTAAAATATTTGTATTTAATTTACTCAAACAGATGGTACAGAGACACCTTTATCAAATATTTTAAAAATGTATATTATTTACACTTTCTTCCTGTCTTTCTTGCATTTAGAGTTTCTTTCTTTTTTTTTTTTTTTAATTTAGAGACAGGGTCTCACTCTGTCTTCCAACCTGGAGTGCAGTGGCACAGATCATAGCTCACTGCAAACTAGAACTCCTGGGCCAGAGGTTGGGGAATCTCTGGGGCCATCCGGCCACATATGGCCTTCTAGGTTCTTGGGTGTAGCCTTTTGACTGAATCCGAATTTCACAGAACACATCCTTTTGTTTTTATTAATACATTTTTCTTCACTTTTTCTATTTTTATTTTTAAAATGAATGTATTGTTATTTAAAATACCAAAGAATAAAATAAGTTTCACTGCAATAATCCTCTCAGATTGATTGGTATGATTAGAGCATGAACAAGCCATAAGGGCTGAAATGATGGCTTCTGCACTCATGATTTAGTTCTAACTTCCCCCACCTGACTGGCACTACTACCGCATGAGGCTGGTTGGTGAGAGTTTATGGGGGCTGAGTACACCAGTCTGTTAACAGCTTTTGACAACAGTGCACTGTGTTTCTGTTTAAAGTGTGATTTGTGAATAGTTGCACAGCTCGACAGTATTTTTTAATTCTGTCTGCTTAACAGCCCATCATGTCAAAGAAGACCAAGAGAACTCTAAAGGAAGATAACAGATTTTTAATGAGGATTGAGAATTGTAATATAATCTCATTTTTGCTAAAGATAAGATGATTTGCTTGCTTTTTGTGACACTGCAATATCAACATTAAAGAAATTCATCATCATTATGAAACTCATAAAGACCAGAAAATTTTAAATTAGAGGGAGAGGTGCGAAAGGTTGTATTGCAGAAATTAAAAGAGGAAAACGCAAAAGTAAAGACAATTCTTTCAAGCAGCAATAAGATCTGGAAATAATGCCGTTGAAGCATGTTATGAAATATTAATATACTTGGGAAAAAGGGAAGTCATTCAGTGATGTAGAAATTGTGAAAGAACGCATTCTCAAAGTTGTGGGATGCTTAGACCCCCATAACATTTTAAAGTACAAACAACTGCCTCTTTTGAGGAGAGCCATAACTGATCAGCACACTAATTAATCTTCAGCTTAACAGAACAACTTCATGCAATACTCCGAAAGGAAAATATATATTATTGAATCACTTTGGAAGAATCAACTGATAGGACTGACTTGGCACAGGTTTTATACTTCATTCAGTTCTTAATAGAAGATTTTCTTTGCACAAAGAGTTACTTGCTTTGGGCACTCTTGCAAACAGAACGCAGGGAATAGATACCTTCAACAGCTTTAAAGATAAATGTCATGAAGTTGAACTGAATTTGATAAATTTAGTGAATGTATGTCTAGATGTTGCACCTTCCATGACAGGAAAACATGAAGGGTTTATTGCACCATGATAGGAAAACATGAAGGGTTTATTGCGCAGATAAAAAATTATTAACACATCTAGTTTCTCTCATTTCATTGTATCTTGCATCAGCAAAATCTCTGTGTTAAAGCTACTATTTTAAGTGACACTTTGCAACAAGTTATAAATATTGCTAACTATATCCCTGCAAATGCAACATGGTATCACCAGTTTCATAACATGCTAAAGTTGAATGATGAAGTATTCACTGTGGATTTGTCATATATTCTAAAGCGTGTTGGCTATAGCAGGGAGAGGCGTTAACCAAAATTGTATCTCTGCAAGAACAGATAGTTAAATTTTATGAAGAACAGAATCAGTAATGTGAATTATTGAAAGATTTCTACAGAAATGCATAATTTCTATGTGATATCATGTCAAATCAAAATGACTTGAATATTTCTTGGCAAGGTAAAACTGAGTCTATACATGATACCTGACAAAAAATGCAAGCATTTTGAAAAATGCTTTTTCTTCAAAAGGAAATTTTGGATGAACATTTTCCTCAATTAGCAAAGGTCATTGATGAGCAGGATGACACATGCCAGTCATTTGAAGAATACACAGCAGTTTCATTATTAGATCTATTAATTAGAGACTACAAAGAAAGTTTCACTGACTTTAAGAATCATGACATCACACTCAATTTAGCATTTCAGCCTCACCTAGTTGATATCACCAAGGCACCTAAAGAACTACGGATGGAATTGATTGAGCTCTCAGTAGGTGACATTTTAAAGTCATTGTTTGGTGCTGAGACAGATCCAGTTGAAATATGGAAAAATGCAGAATACCAATGTCTTTGGCAACATGCCTAAAAAATACTTACTTGCTTTTCAATCACTTATTGCTGTGAATCTACATTCTCCTACATAACCCAAATCGAGATGCCCTTAAGGTCACAAATGACTGATACCCATCTAGAGTATCACCTGAAACTGTGGATTTCCATGCTGCAACCAAATAGTCAAGTGCTTTCCAACAAAAAGCAGACAAAACAAAGTCATTAAAAGTTTAGTTAACTTTAAAATTAACAAATAGTTTTCATTTTGTGAAATCATTAAATACATAGTA
>RJWJ010044239.1:0-12257 GCA_004363605.1 Indri indri | reverse complement strand
GTTGCCTGTAACCTTACCTTTCAAGAAACAGCTTTTATCTGCTTGTGCCACTGGGAAAGAGTAAACATTGACATATTAAGTGAAATAACTTCTGGGTTTTTTTTTTTAACGCGTGGACATGAGTCAGAGATGCTGTAGGAACTGGGCTGCTCTTTCCTTCTGCATAACGACCTCCGTGTCTTTGATTCAGCTCGAATCTGAACATCCGTGTGCCGTGCACGGACCTAGGTTTCTGCCACGGAGAGCAAACGTTTCAGTAGGGGAGGGGGATAGATGGACAGTATCCAGGGAACACAGGTGTCCGGAGTGGGCGTTGGACCCATGCCTCTGTGTGGCCTGGCCAAACTCACGGAAGTGTGGTTGCTAAAAGTTGTCTCAGTTACAAAATGGGTAAGTTGCAGTCTGGACTTGGACTCTCCCGTGTGAAATCTGCAGCATTTCTAGGGCTGCTGTTCGCTGGATTCCTGGGTTTTGTCAGGTACATACTTACCAGGCCCTCCTTTCCATTCAGGCTTTCATTTCTCACACGTTTCTACCCTCATCAAACATCCCTATCCTTTCCTCATGGCCTCATTGCAAAGGCTTCCTCTAATTTTAAATACGAGTTTTTGGTTTTTTTATTTTTTGCGTATGTTCTTGAAATCCTTGGGACAAATGGGGGGAAAAAAGAAAACCACAGGGAGATGTTTGAGAGACTTTCGCCTTGAGTGGCGTTAATTAAAGAGCTCATTATGGACTTGGGTGCCCCCACCCCCAACCCCACGCTGTCAGAATCCTCTGCAGTAGGAGGACTGTGTAAGTGGTATCGACATCTCTAAGGTTATCATCTTCCATTTATGTACCAAAGATGCATATTGGTGTATCTTTTATCAAGCAGAGGTTTTTTTTGGTTTTGTTTTTTTAATTTGATAATTTTTACTACAAATCATTTGATGCTAAATCTTACTCAACTTGTGATTTTTATTATTCAGCCTACTTCATAAGCCATATAGGCTCGTGACCACACCTGGGTGGCCTGTTGCATTTGTCGTGCTGGTTGATCATGAAGCTGTACAATATTTTACCTGTTTGGGGACTCATCTTATGTTTTATGTTGATCGTGATGAGAGCACCTTTTGCATCATTCTGAAAAGGCATAAAACTGCTGAAAGAAAAATGAAAAAGGAACATCCATTTTTAAGCATTGATATTTGCCTTTCTTGTGGGGCAAGGTTAAGGTCATGTGTGTTGATTAGTTCAAAAGAGAATAGAAGAAAATGGATATGACCTATCTGCCTAACCCCATACCTCCCTCCCCCCAACTTTTTTTTTTGAGGGGATCTTGTACTGAAAAAGCAGAGAAACTCAGCCGAGGATAGGAAAACGACTAAGAACATTCCTATGATTGTTTGAAAGCAGCCACAGAGTAGATTTGACATTGCCAAAAAGTGGGTGGGGGAGCTGTGCAGTAATTAGGGAAAGGCAGGCACAGAAAGCCTTCTGGGGGTCAGGCTGAGCTCAATGTTTGGAGGCAAGTCTAAAAGGGGTTGGGGTTCCATAGTCCAGAAAAAACTAAAAAAAATCTGAGGTTAAGATCAGGGTTTAATTAAACTGTGATTAAGACATTTATGAAGAATCTTTGTACTTAAAAATGTTTACATAAAATATTTTCCATCTGAATCATCTGTTGGTAAGTTCGCCTGCTTTAATAGTTGTAGTTTTGTGGACAGAGTCTAGGCAATTATTAAAATTTCAAAGCATGTGTCTTGCAGTTCAGAACATCTGCTACCCCTGGTGGCAGTATAGCTTATGTGAAGGAAAAAGCCTGAAGGAAGCCTAAGATGACAAGTCAAGGTAAACATTTCAATACTATACATGATAACATTTTATATATATGTATATGTTTTACAAATATATGTAAAACTTATTTTGGAATCAAAGAGCACCTTTGGCCAGTGCCTAGACCCGCACCAGAGTCACTCTGCTAAGGCAATTTCTAGTTCACTTTTAGGAGGCTTATGTAAACAATGATTTTAATTTGTACTAGATGGCACTTCGCATTCATGCGTTTAAAGACTGTAGAGTCATTAACTTGTAATTAACAAACTTTGCAGTCCTAACAGTTTTCATTCAAGATCGCAGCATGTTTTGGGGAGAGGAAAAACAACGGCAGAACTTTTCAGTCGGAGAGACAGATGGTAGCCCTTGGGATGTGTGCAGGTCAGGGATCTACTCAGGAACCAAAGCAAGAATTGATTTCTTGACCGTTCATTCATTCAACACATATTTATTGCCTGCCTCTGTATTCAAGGCACTGATTTTTTTCAGGATCGAAAGGTATTATGACAGTTTCTTCCTGCTTCTGACAGTCACAAATTCTTCATTTGTTGATGAATGTTTATTATTTCATTAAACTTTTTTGATAGAGGAGATCAAAAGTTGCAAATGGAAACTTAGGACATTATTTGTCAAGGTAGTTGAGCTTTATAGGTACAGGGCTTTAGAAACGGAACCCTGGGAGTTAGGAAAAGGTCACATGGAAAAATAGGTGCTGTGTTGGATGCAGATAACTGTGACACTGAGAGGGATGAGCCTTCTGATAGAAAGCTTTGCTTTAACACATTAAAAATGCAATAAAAAGCGAAACATTGTACCGAATGAGAAGGCGGAGGAGATGCTGTGCACCCATCCCCTGAGCCTGATTTTATCCAGAGTGACTTTGGGCAGAGGATGGGAGGGAGAAGTTAGGACAAGTGTTGTCTGTCTTTATTACCAGGATAATTGACTGGAATCCTCCCCATTGTATTGGCTGAGACTGATGTTGTTTCCAGGGTGGGACCACACATCCAGAGGGATGCCGCTTAATCAGGGAGGGGCTGGGGGCTCATGGTTCACGAGCAACTCAGGCAATAAAAGCAGGGCCCTGGGGACTTTATAAAGAGGGAAGAAATGAACATCCAAAAAGAAGCATCTCAGTAAAAATAAGGATCTAATTGGCTTTCCCCTAGGAAATTAGTCTTTTACCAGTGATGTGCCTGAGACTCAGATGCTCAGAAGGTGATGCCTGCCACCTCCCACCACTCCAACTGCTCCTCCCCAAAGTCAAACCATTGAACTTGGGGCTGTTGTGAGCCTGGAGTGATAACTGTTAGCACAAACCTTAGTCTTCTCTGACCAGGGCCCTCCCAGGGTAGAGTTATGAGATTGCTCCCCTTATTTCTTATTCATGAGTTTTTGGTAGCCCCCTCCCCCTTTTCCTGAAGGCCTGGACCATTGTCACACCGCAAGCCATGAGCAGTCATGAGAAAAGAGTGCCTTCTGAGTCTGCCCTGCCTCTTCCTTTTCCCGTGTTCTCTTCAGTGCTCCCGCTCCATAGACCAGGGCACCCTCTACCACGGCAGGTGCCCCAGGCCCAGCTGTATGTTAAAGAGCATCATGTACCTTCCCGAGCCTCAGTTTCTTGCCCGTAAAATGGGTACAATAGTACCTGCAGTGCCTCCCTCTTAAGGTAGGTTGTGCAAAGATAAAGTGAGTCAATGTTTGTAGAGTGCTTTTTGTGTATTATGAATTAATTATGTTCTCCCTTTTCCAAAGAGGATTAAAGTGCCTGCAGGTGCCTCATAAACAGTCAAAATTGTTCATGTCCCATTTCCTTAAAGTTTTCTCTCAGCCACATATCTGGCTAATCCAGGTTAGGACCGTCAGTTTGCTAACCTCTGCTGTTTTGTTCACTTAAAAGGGATGAAAGTTTTGAAACCAAGTCTCAGTGAGGCTTTTGAAGTCCTCCTGTGTTCTCTGCCTTCACCGTTGGCGTGATCCTTAGATGACTAATGGTTCCCATTAGGATAAAATAGGCCCTATAGTCACCTCTACTTTAGCCCCAGAATACTAGTAGCTCGAAGTTTTAACATAAAATGAAGTTTTTGAAACAAATAATTAAATTTATTTTGTTTAGAAATAAAGGATATCATAGAGGAAATGGAGAAGCTAAAAGCTAAATAAAAAAAAATGTACGTATATATATTTTTTGAGACAGAGTCTCACTGTGTTGCCTGGGCTAGAGTGCCGTGGCTTCAGCCTAGCTCACAGCAACCTTAGACTCCTAGGCTCAAGCGATCCTAATGCCTCTGCCTCCCAAGTAGCTGGAACTACAGGCATGTGCCACCATGTCTGGCTAATTTTTTCTATATATATGTTTTTAGTTGTCCAGATAATTTCCTTCTATTTTTAGTAGAGACGGGGGTCTCGCTGTTGCTCAGGCTGGTCTCGAACTCCTGACCTTGAGCGATCCACCCGCCTCGGCCTCCCAGAGTGCTAGGATTACAGGTGTGAGCCACTGCGCCTGGCCAAAAATATGTTTATTTGTATTCAAAGTTCATTTAAGAAATGTTTATTGAATACCTGCTGCGGTGCTGGATGCTGGGAATTCAGCAGTGAGCAAAATGGAGAGTCCTTGCACTCGTGGGCTTGCATGGTGGGGCGGGGATCTAAATACTAAACTAAACATTATAGCAGTAAGTGCGAGCTTGCAACTCCTGGCAGCTCAGCGAAGGAGTGGTAAAGAGTGCAGCGGGGACTTAGCAAGGTGACCCAGCAAGGTGACCCGATTGAGTCTGCGGCATAAGGAAGACTTTTCTGTGAAAGTTCAATGGAAGCCATTAGTAACTTTAAATTGTTTTTCTAAATATTTACTTTCACCCGTATGTAGGCTAGTTCAGCTCACTTTCCGTCCTCAGGCTGTATTTCTTCTTAAGCTCTGCTGCTAGTTAGAGGACAAGTGGTAAATGCCCCATTAGCACTTTGTGTCTTTCTGAGCTAGTGTTGCCCTCAGGGGCTCTTAAATTCTTCCCTCTTTAACAGCCCTTTGATGACAAACAAGCCTTGGACTCTGGTCTTAACTCTTCTTTATTCAGTATACCAGTAGCTTTTTTAATCACCAAAAGGCCAATTTGTCTGAGGGGACAGGGAAGAATATATATAGGCCTTCATACTGCCTGAAATCGCACCATTCATTCACCTTTGGGTTGTGAGCTTAAAGAAAGAAAAGCATCCCAGGCAGTAATTAATACATTATTGTTGAAATGTGCTTAAAATATTTAGACTAAAAAATTTATCACCCTTAATTTCAACATTTGAGGGCTATCACTAACGTTCATGGAGTATTTTCTTTCAGTCTTTTCCTCCCTTGTGCATTTATGTTGTTTAATTTATTTCTATATATAAAAATATGATCATAACTTTTTAAAGCATATGAGCTTTTTTAGTATTTAAGGGATCCATAATAACATTTTCCTGCTGGACTTCTTATGAATATAGCAGAATAAGCACATTTAAAATCCTCTTTCCTGTGTTCCAAACACATAGGAACAATTTTAAAAAACGTTATAACGGAATTCAAAAGCAAGAGGGAAATTTTGAGGGGGCCAGGAATGGAGAGGAGTGGAGATTAATGGCCCAGACTTCAAAACCTGCTCTAGAAAAGGGTTTCTGTGTACCCTGCTCATGGCAGGAAGCCAGAGACATACTCCTGCAGGGAGCTGGGTTTGGGACCACGCTCCTTGCCAGGGGACTGGAGCCTCGTCATTCAAGGCTGTACTCAGTGGTAGGTAGCTCTCCTGGGGCCCATGAGGGAAACAGAGGTAGACATGAGAATAGGACCCAAAACTGTGCAGCACACAGATATAATACCTAGTGTTTTGTCATCCATTCTGGAGAAAACCCTAATAGCCTGATTTAGAACCTTGTTCAGAGTTACATATCTACAGGGCAAGGCTCAGTCAGGATATCAGCTGCTAGGGAGGGACAAATAAGGAGGGAAAAACACCTATACAAGATGAATTTACAAACAGACTTCTAGTGCACGCAAGGAAAACCACCACCCTGAGAGGCGGGTGGAAAACCCATCACACAAGATAATCTAAGCCCAAGAAAAGAGAAACAATGGAACAGTCTGAAAAATGTATATATTTAGAATCTAAGAGAAAAGTAGGAATGACTAGTAGTATTTTGCAAACGAAAATGGGAGGTTATTAAACAAATAGTTCAGTATTATAAAGACTCAAGTGGAAATCTCTGCAGTGAAAAATACAGGATTTAGGGGGTGAGAATCAGGTAATAAGGTCATCGGTAGATTAGATATAGCTGAAGAAACCATGAATTGGAAAACAGAAGTGAAGCAGAACAGAGAGATGAAAGGCTGGAAAGTTTGAAAGAGAAAAAAAGCATAGAGGTTAGTTTGAGAGGCTCTAACATACGATCGGTAATTTTTTCTTGGGTTTCTCCTGATTTTGTCAGGCTAGTTCATATCATACTAATCCTTCTATGAATACCAAAAAAGCGTGTGTGTGTGCGCATCATGCATGTGTAAATAGAAATTCTCCTCTATTTGGAGAACACTGGGGCAGTGAGGCCTCGATAGGCCAGGATCCCGGAGAGGACGGAGGCACAGAGATGTGCACCTGACCTCAGGTGCCACTTTTCCCCTTCAGGTATTTGCCAGTTTCTTAAGTGTCAGCAAAGAGGCTAAATAGGTGCCCAGAGCTTTCAGCAGTCTCAGGAACTGAGGGGACAGCACTGGAATTCAGGCTTACCAAGGAGGAAGGGCCTTGGAAAACACCCTAGTTTGGACCCCCAAGAAGTTATATCTTGGAAGTAAAATAATTATATCTTGGGGGTAAGGGCAAGCTAGAAATAGACCAGCACTCAGTAAGGCTGACACATACTTCTCCTCATTACTCACTATATCCAGTAGGTCCAGTCAGGAGACAGAGACCATACTGTAACTTGAATGGAAATTTTACTGAACTCCTGACCCCAAGCCATCCTCCCACCTCGGCCTCCCAGAGTGCCTGAGCCACCGTGCCCAGCTGGGAAATTTTAATATAAAGAATTGTTATCCAGTAAATGAGAATGAACTACTAAGAGGGCTAAGGAGAACTTCAAAGATTCAAGAGTACCAGGCTCAATCCCTGGGGCTGAGGGAGAGTAGCCAAGGAAGGATAAACTGGTGAGAAGGACCTCAAAGCTGAGATTGAGAGCTTGCAGAGTGAGTGTCTGGGGCCCCCTGGCTGGTGGAGAAGTCACCGGGGTTTCACAAGAGAGCTGGTAAGCAGGAAGTTGTCCACTGGGGCGCCAGCAAAACTGGATGGAGGGTGGATGCCACTGGATCTCCCAAGTCCCACTGGCCAGGAAGTTGCCTGCAGTGCCATAGAAGCAGGAACAAAGCACTAGAACCAGGAAGAGAAGCTCTTCCTTTCAGCACCCTCTACTGACAGGAGCTAAAGTTGTGCCAGCTGGCGATGGAGAAATGTTTAGAGCAGTTCAGTCCAATAGAAGTACAATGCAGGCCGCATATGTATTTCAAAACTTCTACTAGCCACATTAAAAAGCTAAAAAGAGCCAGGTGATATTAATTTTTTAATTTTGGTAAAATACAACATAAAACTTTTCCATCTTAACTATTTTGAAGTGTACATTTTAGTAGTTGTTGTGCACCGATTTCCAGAACTTTTTCTTCTTGCAGATCTGAAACTTTACATCCATTAAATGACAACTCCCCTTTTTCTTCTCCTCCTAACACCAGTAACCACTGTTCTATTGTTTCTGTGAATCTGACTACTCTAGGTACGTTGTAGAAGTAGAATCATGCAGTGTTTGTTTTTTGTGACTGGCTTATTTCACTTAGTATAATGTCCTGAAGGTTCATCCTTGTAGCATGTGTCAGAATTTCCTCCTTTTAAAGGCTAAATACATTCCATTGTATGTGTATAACACATTTTGTGCATCCATTCTTCTGTCAATGGATTGGTTGGGTTGCTTCCACCTTTTGGCTATTGTGAATAATGCTGCTACGAACATGGGTATACAAATAACTCTAAGACCCTGCTTTCAGTTCTTCTGGATATATAACCAAAAATGGAATTGCTGGATTGTATAGTAATTCTATGTCTAATTTTTTGAGAAACCACCATACTGTTTTCCATAGCAGATGTACCATTTTACATTTCCACCAACAGTACACAAAGTTCTAATTTCTCCACATCCTTGCTAATAACTTATTTTCTGCTTTTTGATAGTGGCTATCCTAATAGATGTGAGATAGTATCTCATTGTAGTTTTGATTTGCATTTCTCTTCTGATTAATGATGTTGAGCAACTTTTCATATGCTTGTTGGCTATTTGTACATCTTCTTTGGAGAAATGTCTGCTCAAGTCCTTTGCCTATTTTTTAATTGGCTTGTTTTTTTGTTGTAGTTCTTTATGTATTCTGGATGTTAACCCTTTATCAGATATATGATTTGAAAACATTGTCTCCTATTTCCTGTGATGCCTTTTCACTCTGTTGTATCTTTCGATGCATAAAGGTGTTAAATTTTGATGCAGTGCAATTTTTAAACTTTTGTTGCCTTAATTTTAATAATATATTTTAGTTAACCCAATATATTCAAAATGTTAATATGTAATCAACATAAAATTATTGAGATATTTTACTTTTTTTTTTTTTTTTTTTTTTTTTTTTTTTTTTTTACTAAGTCTTCAAAATCTGGTATGCATTTTATACTACAGCACATCTCAGTTCACTCCAGCTACATTTCAAGTGCTTAATAATTATGTGTGACCAGTGGCTACTGTTTTGGATAATGCAGTTTACAGGGTCCAGCTCCAGTATCAGAAAGCAGGGCAAAGCAGGATAGATTTGGAGTTGAGAGGCAATAATTTGATAATTAGCACAGGATTATAGTAATTATGTGGCCACATAATGGAATAGTATGTATAATTAAAAGCGATATTCTAAAAATTGAAGGAATTTTGGGAAAAGCCTTATGTTGTGTGAAATAGCAGCATGCAGAATTGTGTGTAAATAGAATGTCAATTTTGTAACAACAACAACAAAACTACAAACAGAAACCTATGTATTGGAAAAGACAGAAAGGAAATGTATCAAAATATTAACAATGGTTATTTTGGGGGAGTAGTAGGGCACTGTTTGGTTTCTTTTTCCTATGTTCACGTATTTTCAAATCCCCTTTAATGAACACGCAGTTCACATAAATCCATGCTCTCATAGCACACAGGGGTCCTTTATGACTCCAGGAAGTAGAGCTTATTGGGGGCCCAGCCCTTTGGGCCTCAAATTGGTCACAGTTCGAGAGGGAAATGGGTACCCTGGAAACTGGAATTGACTCTAGTAAGTGCGTGAACCTGGGTGTGTAACGTGCAAAGCTCTTGCCTTCTAAGTTTGAAAGGTCATGACTAGGAGCCTTCAAGGTGGCGGGAAACCTAGTCTCGCCAAATTATGGGATAAGAGAAGGTGGTTTATTCAGTTTCTATTAAAAGCTGCTTGCTAATAGCCATGATCAAAATACTTGGCACTGTTCATTTCCTTTCTTCCTTTCGGGGATTGGGGATTAAATTGGAATTGATTTATTTTGCCTCTTCTGTGTAAAGCATTTTATTCCCTCTGCTCTGTCATGAAAAGTAGAAGTTTTTTTTTTTTTTCCTCTTTTGTTCAGGGAAACTGAAGATGGGAATGTTTTGATCTTCTTTTGTGCTGTGTGTGCGTGTATATATATCTTGCAGGGAGGTCTGCTAACACAGCTACAAGACCGCTTGCCCATTTCGTGGGGTTCTCTCTTGTGTTTTGATTCTGCTAGTCTGCTTCAACTTTATGCTAGTTTGGCCTTTCCAAAAGTCCATGAGACCAGTCTCAAATTAGACTATAAAAATTTTTTAAAGACAAATATTTGAGCTTATTATATACCAGACACCGATCTAAGTACTTGTCATGAATTAACTCAGCTAATCCTCATAATAACCCTGTAATGCACAGGAATGGTTGGTTCTCCCCATTTCATGTGCAGGAAACTAACGCACAGAGGTTTGGAAACTTGCTGAAGGTCATGTAGGCAGTAAGAGGATGAGGCGGAATTCAAATTTACACAGTCTGTCTCCGTAGTCTGTGCCCTTACAAATGAAGCTGTGCGGTGATTCTCAAACTTTAGCGTGCATCACATTCTCCTTGAGGACTTATTGAAATACAGATTGCTGGGCCCTGCCTCCAAAGTTTCTGATTCAGGGCTGGGGCCAAGCACTGGCATTTCTAATAAATTCCCAGGTAGTGGTGATATTGCTGATCCAAGGATTACACTTCGAAAATATTGAGCTGTGCGTGGAGGCCCTGGTGAGGCCGATCCTTATGGCCACAGGTGACAGTGCTTTCTAGGTGGCTCCTCCCCACCCCAGGGCCTGCTGCCCTTTCGTGGTGGTGATTGGGGTGCAGCTGGACTGCTGCAGTCCTAACTCTCATGGCAAGGGTCAGACTGCCTCAGACTCTGGCCTGGCCGTTTTCCAGGTGCTCTCAGAGTAAGGGGCCTTTCTTTACTTGATGTACTTCTTTAAAAATAACATCTTCGTTGAGACATAATGCACATACTATATAGTTTACCCCATTTAAAATGTATAGTTCAGGGATTTTTAGTATATTCAGAGTTGTACCACCATCACTACAACTTAACGTTATTTTGATCACCCCAGGAAGAGACTCCATACCCATTAGCAGTCACTCCCATTTCCCCCCAACAACCCCAGCCCTAGACACGCTTGATGAACTTTTATCCTTCATTTTCAGTACTTCGTGGTCCAATCTCAAAGAATAATATGGCCCTCTGGGACTTATACTTGCAAGACAGAGCTTTGAACTCATGCCCCTGAAAGCTTTGCTTTGTGGCCAGGTCTCATGAGAATTTGCCTGGTCTACTAGGTGGTTATTCTTTTTCCAAGAACTTACATGACATAGTTAACAACTTCTCCAGGCTCCTGCATATTCTGGGATTTGGGATCTGATGCTGGCACCTTGGGGCAGTCTGTGAAGGGGTACGATTGTCTTTTTTCCTTTCAAACTTGACAGTTAGCAAAGCATTCCACATATAGTAATCATCTACTTTGAGGAAGGCACGGTGTCTGCTGTTGGAAATATATGAAGATAAACAAGACATGGTCTCACCCCCAAGGAATTTAAAGTCTAGTGGGAAAGACCAACATGCGTAGAAAGAGCTGCTGACACAAGGCAGAATGTGGTCAGGGCTCCAGGAGATGTACACTGTGCGCATGGAGAAGGGGGCATGTGATCTGGGCCTTGAAAAATGGGTGCCATTTCAGTAGATAAAGATGGCGGAAAGCTATGGGCTGAGGGTACAGCATCCAGAAGTGGGAAAATGCAGAGCTAGTATCCTAGCAGTGAGTTAGCATGGTGTCCTTGAGAACAAGAGGGGTTTAAAGGAGGTGAGGGTAGTAAGTCAGGTTAGGCTTATGTTGCGGAGGGCATGGAGAGCCATGCTAAGGAGTATGGATCTTATTCCACAGGTGGTGGGAAAGTCAGTAGTTTGTGGACCAGACTGGGGAACGGCAGTGTGAGAACTGTGTTCTAGGATGTCTCTTCTATAGAAATTTTTGTCTTGTGAAGGCAGCAAGATCATTTTGGCATTTTTTTTTTTCCCCAAGCTACCCAGGGTCTCCAACTTCTAAATCTCTCCCAAGTGAAGCTGGTGTGTCTTTCTCTCTGTATTCTTGTGCTATTTTATGTCCCCATCCTTCCTAACTCACTGCCTCCTTTAAATTATTGCTGTCCTGCTCTCCGTGATCTTTCTAGTGTAGTCTAAGATTCATGTCACGGGAGGAATGGGAGCCACTCCAACTCTCGAGTCCACTCCAGAACCCACAGGTGCGCTGTCCCAGTGCATGGCTGAAGGTCCCCCACTCCACACCCCACTGCCCTTTGTGCTTAACCAAATGGGGTGGGGAATTGGTAGCTAGCAGGGAGAGGATGCGCTGCTTCTGGCGTCCTACAGACCGTATTGGGCAAGCAGCTGCTGAGGCAGAGCCGGGCTCTGATCCCAACCCCGCGTTGCTTCTCTCATGCGCTGTTCTGACAGGGCCCCGGCTGTGTGTGCTCATAACGTTCTCGACCTGTTCATTTAGATTCGGGCTGCCACTGTTATTGTTTTAAACCTGAGAGCTCCTTCACTGAGCCCTTAATACATGGGGAAGAGATGTAGTACAGAGACAGGGAAATTTTTCCTGTTAAACATTTTACAACTTTTTTTGGTCAACTGTTGTGAGGTTTAGACCCTGGGGACCTGGTTCTGAGAGCTTTCCTCTCACAGAAGTGTTCACTCTGCTAACCTGAATTTGAATGTAATCTTAGTCACCTCCCCACCACAGAACATTTTTCTCTGTGTCGGCATTTCACTGCCCTATGTAGCAACGAGCACGACCCTCAC
>RJWJ010044238.1:0-12258 GCA_004363605.1 Indri indri | reverse complement strand
GTAATCCTAGCACTCTGGGAGGCCGAGGCGGGTGGATCGTCCTGAGCTCAGGAGTTCGAGACCAGCCTGAGCAAGAGCGAGACCCCGTCTCTACCAAAAATAGAAAGAAATTAATTGGACAGCTAAAAATATATATAGAAAAAATTAGCCGGGCATGGTGGCACATGCCTGTAGTCCCAGCTACTCGGGAGGCTGAGACGGTAGGATTGCTTGAGCCCAGGAGTTTGAGGTTGCTGTGAGCTAGGCTGACACCACGGCACTCGCCCCAGGCAAAAGAGTGAGACTGTGTCTCAAAAAAAATATATATAATAATAATAATAAAAAAGAATATTTTTCTAATTATAAAAGTAATTTACACAGATTATAGAAAATATAAGAAAATGAAAAACACTCATAGTTCTGTGATTCAGAACTTTTCATTCTTAACTCTGCAATAGTAACTTATTTTATAATGGTAGGGATCATTCTATAATACTTAAAAAATTCTGCTTCTTTTACTTATTACTACATCAGAAATGTTTTCTTATGTTATTAAACATTATTTGAAATTGAAAAAAAACAGGCCTGCGATAACCCTTATAGTAGCTCCCTCTACCCTGAAGGGTTCACTTCATCTACACAGCTGTACTTCAGCTGAGTAAAAGTGAGAGAAATACCAGGTAGGCTAAGGGCCGACCTTTAGAACTTTCACCCACTACCTCTAGATTCTCTGGCTCCAGATCCCTTCCTTACCCGTAGATAGAGATATGGGGGGATACAGGACGGTTTGAACTTATGTTCTTATTCCAGAACCGCTCCATCTCTTCTTTGGCTGTGGTTCCCAAGGGAACAGCACTAAAATAAAACCAGAAAGTTTTAAAAGAATTAGAAATAAGCTTGGTTTACTATTTTGTATTACAAAAAGTTTTTTTTTTTTTAAATGGTAAGGTGAACTGGACAAACCTACTATATTAGGAAAACATATTCCTTCACTTAAACTTATTTTTATGTCAAGTTTGATTCAGTTAATAACCCAATGTCCAGGGAGGTCCTATCAGAGAAAACATGTTTTCCAATCCCACCAATACGCAGGTCTGACAATGAAAGCCCAATTTCTTTCTTGCTATGCTGTAGGGCAAGTGCAATATTTCAAAACAATTGGAATAAATGGATTACCCTTTTCCCAGGACACAGGTGCTATCTCATACATTACCATCTGCTCTCATTTGGCTTTTCAAGATTCCCTTTCAGGTTCTTAAAAACCAAGAACTTGCTTCAGCTCAGTACCTCTGAATAGCTTCTTGGTTTCCCTTGTCACTGGGCTAAGTTGAAACCAACTGTTAAATAGCTATGCTCAACAATTTACTATGTGCCTATATTAAACATGATTCCATTCTCCTTAAGAAAATATTCCCTATAAATTACTTATGAATTATAAAAGGAAATAAGAGTAACTTTATAGCAGAAAAAAACCTTGCAGACATTTTCTTATTCAAATGATCAAAGCTAAAAATTACTGGTAATGAGACAATAATGGCATCATATGGACCCTGACATCACGTACTGAGGCCCTAACATCACCTATTACTCCTGCCAAAAATGCATAACCTGAATCTAATCATTAGGAAACAATCAGACAAACCCAACTTGAGGAACACTACAAAACGACTGGCCTGTATTGTTCAAAAATGCCAATGTCATAAAAGACAAAAGAAAGGCTAAGAAACAGTTCCAGATTAAAGGATACTAGCCTAATTAGATCCTGGGTGTGGGAATACGGGGTTGTATTTCTATAAAGTACATTTGGGACAAATGGAAAATCTGAAAATCAACTGTATATTATACAAGAGTTCATCAATGTTAAATTTCCTGAATTTGATAATTATGTTTGTATAATTATATTGCATTATATAAGACACTTTCTTTGTTCTTAGAAGTATTGAGAAGAAAAGGGTCATAATATTCACAACGTACCCTCAAAGCATTCAGTGACAATAATAACAATAATTAAATATATATTAGGCTGACCACACTACACTGTCAATATTCAATCAGTTTTAACCTACAAAAATAACAACTTCATATGGTACAACCTAAAATACAGAGGGAGAGTGATAAGCAAGCATAGCAAAATGTTAACAATTGATGAATCTGGGTGAAAGATATACAGAACTTCATCATACTATTTTTACAATTTTTCTGAAAGTGTAAAATATTTCCAAAATACAAGGTTACAAAAAACACAAAGGCAATTGTTGAAGTCAACAGACTAGGAATGAATATATAGAATAAAGAAGTATATTTAAAGACTGAGTCTTGGCAGCTGCCCAAAATTAAAGGCTTCAAGAAAAAAAAAAGCATAAGTGAAGAAAAACAAAAGAAAAGAAAAGAAGAGAATTAGAGGCCAGGCGTGGTGGCTCACCCCTGTAATCCTAGCACTCTAGGAGGCCAAGGCGGGTGGATCGTTTGAGCTCAGGAGTTCGAGACCAGCCTGAGCAAGAGTGAGACTCCGTCTCTACTAAAAATAGAAAGAAATTAGCTGGACAACTAAAAAAATATACATATAAAAAAGTTAGCCCGGCATGGTGGCACATGCCTGTAGTCCCAGCTACTCAGGAGGCTGAGGCAGGAGGATCACTTGAGCCCATGAGTTTTAGGTTGCTGTGAGCTAGGCTAACGCCACGGCACTCACTCTAGCCAGGGCAACAGAGTGAGACTCTGTCTCAAAAACAAACAAACAAACAAATAAATATAGCAGAAAAGCTGAAAGTAAGAAAAATTAAGAAAAGACCAAATAAATATCTTTCCTTCTACTCCCAGATGAGAAAAATAGTAACCACAATGACTAAAGTTCCAACCAACTGTCTACAACTGCCCACTTTCATACATGTCCCCCAAATCTAAGTCAACAACCTATTGCTTTTTCCTAAGGGAAAAAAAGAATAATCTCCAGACTTAAAAACTTACTTTCTGACACACAGCTGAGGACTAAGGTGAGCTCGAAGACAATGACGGCCAACATGTCTGCAAGATAAGAGAATCAAGAATCAATACACATTTAGAGATCAACTTCAGTATATCAACTTCTCTATTTCTGTAGTGTATTAGACTTAGGGGTGGAGGATTAAAAGATGAAAACAACGACAGTATCTGTCCTTGAGATCATTTTCTAGTCCGAAAGCTACAACTCTAAGTAACCCGAGAATAATCAGAAATATTACCTACAAATGCAAACTAAAGTTTTAACTGAACACAAATAATAAGGTAAAAAATAAGGTAAAAGAATAATCAGAATTGGTAATGTTCAACAAAGAAATACATTATGTTATAGAAAGTGATTTTTTAAAGCTAGGTCTTATAGGAGGTGAGCATTAAAAGACAGGGTTAAAAAAACAAACAAACAAAAAAACAGAATAAGCCATTGGCAACAGTAAGCATATAGCTTAGCTACAGCAGAGACTTGCCACAAATGGATGAATTAAAAAGACTGAAACACAAGGGGTTTGCGGAGAGAGGGTCCTGAATATCAAGCAAGGTCATTTCAGGAACTACCATCAAGTTCTAGACAAGCTGGATGAATTTCAAGTCCAAAAGTCTCTCCTATAATAGTGCAAAAAAGTGTGGGGATGGCAGGGAATGAATGAATGAATAAATAAGTAAATAAATAAATAGAAAAAAATAGTGAAAAAAATATAAGAATGCAATTTTTTTTTTTACCCACCCATGAAAAGGTATTTAAAGAGGATACACAAGTTTTCCACTAAAAAAAAAAAGTTGCTATTTTTGAAATGTATACATCAGTGCCAGAATTGCTTTTCTAGTCAAAATACAAGATGCGCCCAGGCATTCTATCTAAGGAGAATTTAACTGATCCAAAATTTTACACAATATAGGTTGAACATCCCTAATCTGAAAATCCAAAATCTGAAATGCTCCAAAATCCAAAATTTTGTGCACAACACAATGCTCAAAGGAAATGCTCGTTGGAGTGTTTCAGATTTCAGATTTTTGGTATAGTGATGCTCAACTGGTAAGTATAATGCAAATATTCAAAAATCCAAAATCCTAAACACTTCTAGTCCCAAGCATTTTGGATAAGGGATGCTCAACATGTATTATGAAAAACAAACAACCGCTATACTCATCAGTCACATCGCTGTATCAAATCTTTCCAAAAACATTTAAGGTGATCAGAGTGAAGTTCTGGGACTAAAACTTAAATATACATTGATTCTACGAAAGTTTATTGCGTTATCTACTATGTGCAAATTACTACGGGGATAAAAGATCTCATTAAGTCCCATAATCTTTTAAAAGAGCTCCTGATGTCCCTCATACCACTGATATTAGATACACAATTTCAAAAGACCTATGCTTTATACTATTACACTAGAAGGGCCCACTATTTGAAGCAAAAAAAATCCAACCAATACTTCCTTCTTTGGCTCTTCCCTCTTTCCAGCTTTGGAGGCAAGAGGTGAATACAGACATTGTGTACCCAAGGCTCCCAGAAAGAAGTGGGAACAAATCTCTTTAAATCAATTGAATTGTGACTCTGAAGTTGCAGGGCATGCATTCCTCACACCAGGCAAGGCCCAGTCACTCAGCTACCCAGCAAGAGTTTGCAGATGTGGGTTGGAATCTATGGCGGGCTCTCTGTCTAGTGCCATTGTTTCCCAGACAAATACCAATGTAAACTTTCCACAAGGCCCTTACAGAAACCAGTTGCACAAATGCCATAACCTTATTAGAAATATGACAAAAGTAGATATCTATCCTTGCCTTTCATGTGAAACCAGGAACTCTGAAAAGATTTCTCTTTTCCACCCAGGAATGGTGCTTTATACATTATAGCTAGAAAGTAAGAGTACTTTGTTTCATTTTTTCATTTTTATTTTTTTATTTTATTTGGTTTTTTTAGAGACAGGGTCTCACTCTGTCACCCAGGCTGGAGTGCAGTGGCCCAATCATAGCTCACAGCAGCCTTGAACTCCTGGGTTCAAGCAATTCTCTCACGTCAGCCTCCCAAGTAGCTAGGATTACAGGTGTAAGCCACCACATCTGGCCTTTATTTTTATATATTTTTTAAATTTATTTTTATTTTTTGCAGAGACAGGGTTTCCCTATGTTGCCCAGGCTAGTCTTGAACTCCTGGCCTCAAATGATCCTCCCATCTCAGCCTCCTAAAGTGCTAGGATTACAGGTGTGAGCCCCGTGTGCAGCCCTTTGTTTTTAAATAACAAGCCATAACTTATAACTTCTACTTAGTGTTGTCCCCTTCCACATGTACTACATATATATATCCCCCCAAAATGTAATCATTGCTCAAATCATTTTTCAAACTCTTCTTTGGATTGGGGCAGAACCAGTAACGTAGAAAAAACACTGGAAAGTAAAAAAGCCAGACTGGAGTCTTAGATCTGCATAAGTTGTATAACTTGAGTGAGTCACTGAACTTCAGCTTTTGCATTTGTAAAATGGTATTGATAATACCTACCTTATTGGCTGCTGGAAGGATTACATGAGAGAATGCAGAGGAAGTGTTCTCTAAACTACAATATATCACATATATATAAGATATTTTTTCACTGGTCTCCTCGATGTCTTTAGAATTCATATCACATTCTTTTCAAACCCTCAGTGGTGATAAAAATATTCATCTGCTAAAAATGAATTTGACTTCTGGAAAAAAACAAAAGTTATTCAAAGCCAAGTCTGTGATTGAAATTGAATAATACCACTTTTAGTCCAAAACAAGATGTGACTATGTTTCTCTTACATGACCTCTAAACTTGATCTGATGCCATCCCAAAATCTTACAAAATATTGAGGTAACAGCAACATACAACCTTGAATGACATGATGAAGAGCAATCATTTATACACAAAAGTTCTGGTTAGAGATTATTACCATCCACCTCACAAACTATATAACCTAAGTCATTCTTGATTTCTTCTCTTCTCTCACCCCCCATATATATGCATGGCATCATCCAATCCTACCATTACTATCTAGAAAACTTCATTCCAGTCCATTACTTTATATCCTGTTCATTTCTCACTAGGGCTTTAACAGGAGCTCCTAAACTGATCTCCTTAGCACCAATCTCTTTTCTACCATTCAATATCACCAACACTAACTTACTGAAAAATAAAGCTGATTTCATCATTCTTCTGCCTAAAAGTCTTTAACAATTCCTCACTGCTCATAGTATAAGATCTAAACTGTGAGCAAATGAGGCACTTCTCAACGTGGCCCAATCCAACTCTCTGGACCTATCTTCCCACAAATTGCCTTCAGTCCCCTATACTTCTGCCACACTGAACGTGACACTATACCCAGATAAAGCAAGCTCTCTTATGATTGACTACATGCCTTTGCTAATGCTGTTCTCTGACTAGAACCTTCCTCACAGCCTGAAAAACTCATTCTTCAAAGCCCAACTCCTGGATGACAAGTTCACCATATCCTTAGCCTTACTTGCTGTATCTGCCATGCTCCCACACCACTTTCTCATATCTATCAATATTTATTATGTTGTTTAATAATTAATCTATTTATTTATCTCCCCTGTTAGACTCTGAGCTCCTCAAGGATAGGACTGGAATGCCTTGCGTCCATAGCACCTAGAATATCTGACATGTAGAAAAGGTTTTAAAAAATGGTTTGTGAATATGTTTATTTTAAAAAGCAATCTCAGGCTGGGCGCGGTGGCTCACGCCTGTAATCCTAGCACTCTGGGAGGCCGAGGCGGGCGGATTGTTTGAGCTCAGGAGTTCGAAACCAGCCTGAGCAAGACCGAGACCCTGTCTCTACTAAAAATAGAAAGAAATTAATTGGACAACTAAAAATATATAGAAAAAATTAGGCGGGCATGGTGGCACATGCCTGCAGTCCCAGCTACTCGGGAGGCTGAGACAGTAGGATTGCTCGAGCCCAGGAGTTTGAGGTTGCTGTGAGCTAGGCTGACGCCATGGCACTCCAGCCCGGGCAAGAGAGCGAGACTCTGTCTCAAAAAAAAAAAAAAAAAAAAAAAAAAAAAAAAAAAAAAAAAAAAAAAAAAAAAAAAAAAAAAAAAAAAAAAAAAAAGCAATCTCATGAACTGAAGAGTTAAATCTTACTGTGTAGAGGCATTTCACATATAGCATTTAATATGATGAGCACTGGCCAGATAAGATAGTTAACGACTCTTGGTGACTTTGTGCTTAAAGAGCATGAACATTATTAGATAGAAACCCAGCTGTCCTTAGCTTAGTTCTCTCTTCTCTTGGCTTTGGTAGATCATTCCTTGACTGAGTGCCAATGGACTTTATTACTCAACTGGTTGTTCATCCCCAGCTGGTCCCTAAACTGTTTAGGGAACATACAAAATATAGAGCATATATTCAAAAGCTATGACATACAATACTCTCATAACTAATAATTTCTAATTAGCCAAGCATTAAAAATGTTTAAATGGGAGGAAGAGGGGATATGTTGGTCAAAGGATACAAAATTTCAATTAGACAGGAGGAATAAGTTCAGGAGATCTATGGTACAACATGGTGACTATAGTTAATAACAATGCATTGTATACTTGAAAATAGGGCCGGGCGTGGTGGCTCACATCTGTAATACCAACACTTTGGGAGGCCAAGGCAGGTGGACTGCTTGAGGCCAGGAGTTTGAGATCAGCCTGGGCAACACAGCAAGACGCCATCTCTACAAATAAAAAATAAAACTAGCCAGGCGTGGTTGCACACACCTATAGTCCCCGCTACTCAGGAGGCTAAGGCAGGAGGATTGCTTGAACCCAGGAGTTTGAGGCTACAGTGAGCTATGATTGTGCCACTGTACTCTAGCCCAGACAACAGAGCAAGATCGGGTCTCAAAAAAAAAAAAAAGAAAAAGAAAAAGAAGAAAAAGAAAATTGCTAAGATTTCAAGTGTTCTCACAAGTAATGTACATGTTAATTAGCTCCATTTAACATACACGATGCATATATATTTCAAAACATCATGTTGTATGCTGTAAATATATACTATTTTTATTTGTCATTTAAAAATAAATAAGTAAATAAAATTCTTTAAAAGTTTAACCAATATTTCTCCTAAGTGGGCCCAACTTATTACCATTTTGAACTCACAAATGAGGAAACCACAATCATGGAATCAACGACCTTGACTTTTTCAAAATAAGTGGAGAACTAGAAACCAGCTCCTAGAATTTCTTAAGAAGGTATTTTCCTTTGAGATTAAATCAGCACATCATAAACAGTCCCAAATCCCCCTAGTAAAATAGAATTAGCCTGGGAACGTCTATCAGGAAAAAAATATTTGGTTGGTTCAATGGTAGTGGGTTATGAAAACTTGTTAACATGAGCGTCACTAAAGTTGGTATACAACCCCCCACTACTAAATTTGACAGACTTAAAAAAAAAAAAAAAGGAAAGGAAAGGAAAAAATATTTTTAATTCCCTATTTCTCCTCCTAAAAAATCCTGTGTGAGAAATGGAGAGAGGCATCATTCCCATGAGAGCTTCAGGATTACCACCAATGAAAAAGAAATCTATTTCTTGGCTAGCGTAGACACTGCTATACAACTCAAAATGATACTGTACACATACACTTAATGAGCATAATGACCCTCAGCTTCTAAATGCTAATCCTAAAACTCCTAAAATGAACTGTCTGGAACCAATAGGACTGTTTCAAGCTAAATGTTAATTCTACCAAAAGCCCCTAACATCTACTAAAATATGATATATCAAAGAATTCAAAAACATTCAATTATGGTCAAACCATCTGGAACAAAGGAGGCAGCTCTGGCAAGACTAGCCTTGACATACCTTAGAAAAAAGATACATATGGAGATGAAAGACAGGGAGAAAAGGAAGAATTAAGATAAACCTGATCTCAACTCCAGGAGGAATCATTTTGTCACTGAGAAAAACTAAACAAAGTCCTTCTATTTTTATACTGGGTGATTGAAGTGGAAAGAGAAATGAAGACATTTGGGGAAATCAGGAATTGAAATCTCAACAGCATTGAAGCTAACTTTCCATAACAAATAGTTCCCAAAAATAGGGCTGGCACAAAACTATGCCAGGATCTGTACCAGGAGTGGTCTACAGGCGCTAGCCGCTACAAATAGGCTCCGACTAGAGAATGAAACCTAGACAGTGCAAAGCTCATAATGGAAGAAAATCTAGGGTATTTCTCCAGGCACCTAATTCGCCTTTTAGAGGAAAACTGGGATACCCACTCCCCCTCCCAAATAAAAAGATAAACTAAAAACAAATTCCCTGGGCTGCTTCGGGGCAGCAGAGGACCGACCGCCCTGGGTGCTATTGCTAATTGCCAGCCCGGTAGGGGTTAGGAATGCAGGCAGTGCCCACTCCTTGCCAGTAGCAGCTAGTGTTTGCAGGAGTTAGAAATAAAGGCAAAATACACCATATCTCTCACCGAGATCCCTAAATAAGATCTCGAAAGTGTGGGACCAGACAGGTGCAGTGGCTCACGCGTGAAATCCCAGCACTTTGGGAGGCCAAAGCAGGAGGATCGCTTGAGCAGAGGAGCTCCAGGCTGCAGTGAGCTATGATCACGCCGCTGCACTACAGCCTGGGTGACAGAGTGAGACCCTGTCTCAAAAAAAAAAAGAAAAGAAAAGAAAAGAAAAGAAAAAGAAAAAGGAAGAAATTGAGGACCGATGGTCAGCTGACCCCGAAGTCAGAGCCACTTATTGTCTCAGGGCTCGGCTCTGGGTATGGCCCCAAGAGCAATTTGGGAAGAAGCACTAGAGGTGGGGGAAGAGAGGGGAGAGAGCCCCGCAACCGCTCGGTTCAGGCAAGTGACCCCGAAGCCCTACGGAGCGCACCGGAGCGGCTTGTGGGGGATGGGGAGAGAGGTTTCTAGGATTCCAGAGCGCGTGACCTTCACACCCACGGATCCTTTCCCTGCCCAGGCACAGGGTAAACAGTTGTCGGCAAGACCTGAGGGGCCAGTTCAGGTCTCCCAGGGCCACAGGCACCGACTCCCAGCCCCACACTAAAGTCACCTCAGCAAGAGCGCAGCCATCTTGGGTTCCGGCCTGGACGGAAGTGACGCCTGGCGGCCGAGCCACCTGAGGGCGGCTGCGGGGAGGGGGCTGTCACGTGACAACAGCGGACTCTCTAAAAGGCTCCGGAGCCTTTCTGCTCAGCTCTACCCAGATGGTTTGATTTTTCTGTAGTTCTTTCGTTTCCTCCCCCGCTGACTTCTACCGGAATTTGCCAGGATTTCGGTAGCAACGCCGCTGGCTCAAAATCTGCAGTCTCCGTGCCGGCTGCATACGTAATCATTTTGTATCGCACTACCGAACGGCGAAGAGCCGACTTGTCCAGATTCTTCACTCAGGACTTCGCAGTCTGTTTCACTCCCCCTTCTCCCTAGGTCGGCCTAAAAACGTCGTGGTTGGCCGGCTGAGACACCCAGGAAAAAAGATACTTTGGACTCCCTCCCGTTCTAATGTGAAGGTTCACCCAGACAGAGATACACAAGTTGAGACCTAAATGCGGAGGGGTCCTCGAGAGAACCTCGCTGACCACTATTCCCAACAACGATTAGGCCCCACAATTCCTCGGCTTGAGCTGCAACGTGAACCAGACGCCCACTAGCCCAAGACAACGCTCCCTTGTTCCTTGTTTCAGCGCTGGGTGGGCGACACCCACAGCCAGAAGAACCTGGGGTGAGGGGGATAACACGCTTCGATTTACATATATAAACAGTTTTGAGGAACCCAAGCACCGGAATCAATTGCAGAGCACTCATGACTAAGGAGAGAAAAAGAGCAAGTAAGAAGGAAAGGAATAGAGTGCAAAAGTTCTTGACCCTTTTTTGGGGGATAGGGATAGGGAAGAATAAAGGGGACAGCCCAGAGCAACTCTTATTCTACAATAAAACATCCTCAGTTATATTAATATTCAGATCTTATTTGTATTTAGCACCCCTGCACTTTTCCTTTCAGGATTTAAATAGCACAAATTCATTTATTTATGCATCAAATGAATAATACTATTTTGCATTTCTATAATGCTCGACAAAAAAAGGCATTTTTGTAGACTTTAGAATTAGAAGACACCTTAGAGCCTCTCTAATACAACCGATTCAGTGCAGGCATCTCCCTGACAGCAGATCTTTAAGACTCTGCTCCCAACGGTGGAACTTCAAAAAAACAAGCTTCTGGCGCACTCACACCTGTAATCCCAGTACTTTGGAAGGCAGAAGTATAAAGATCATTTGAGGCCAGGAGTTAGAAACCAGCCTGTGCAACATAGCAAGGCCCTGTCTCTACAAAAAAATGTAAAAACCTGAAAGAAAAAAAAAAAAACCAACAAGCTTCACTTAGTGAACAGCTTATTCATTAGGAAGTTATTATAGTAAAATACAGTTTTCTGCTATCAAACTTCCAATAATTAATCCTACCTTGGCCCTCTGGAGCTTCACATTAACAAATCCAATGAATGCCTCTTCACTTAGTTCTTTAAATAATTTCATTTAACACATATGCATTGCATTTTTGCCAGAGTATGTGAAAAGTGCTGTGGGGGATTCCAAACTACAAACATATTGTCCTCAAGAAGCTTATAGCCTTAGCAGGATCAATAAAATGCCTGTAGTCTCAGCTACTTGGGAGGCTGAGGCCAAAGGATCACTTGAGGCCAGGAGTTGGAAGCCAGCCTGGGCAATATAGGGAGACCCCATTTCTTAAAAAACAGATTAATACAACAAAGAAAGTAGCTATTCCATGAAAAGAGTATAGATAAGGCAGGTAGATAGATAAGGAGAAAGTGATTACTTACAGTTAGGAGGTGGAGTTAGGTAGAAATGTTGACTACGACATCCTATAAACATTTGTTAATGATGATGATTTATTTGCCTGTGGAATTTATGATCAAGCCCCATATTTAGAGCTCCACAACCCAAATCTAATACTACTCACCAAACCTCCCAGGACTGTGGTCTAAGGAGATACCAGGAAGGTACCAAGAGACTGTGGCCTTACACGGATAAGCCTGCAATGGTCTCATAGCAGAAACGACAATGGCCATCCCACTCAAACTAATCTCTAGAGCCCATAACTCTAGAGGAGTTATGGAAGTGAATGAACCACACTGAAAGTCAAACCAAACATAAGTCAAGCCCTTTATCACCAGCTTATCTTAGAAGCAAGCAGGAGGAAGAAATAGGGTCTAGCCAAGGCCTGAGGTGAGAGAAAGAAGGGGGAAGAAAGAAGGGAAAACAATTCCAGATGGGAATATGG
>RJWJ010044237.1:0-12270 GCA_004363605.1 Indri indri | reverse complement strand
CTGAGAGACATGTGGGCTACTCTCCGGTTTTTGCCCCTTTCTAGGACGCTGTAGTGAGCACCTAGAAATCCATCGTGTAACCTAGAAAGGCGTGGAAGCCACACCTTTATGACATCTCTCTTGAGAATTCTTGCCAACTTCTTCCCTCGAGGCTGTCATGAGGACGAATGTAATGAGATTGTATTTGCCAAGCACTTTGTGTTCCCTCCGTAACCGGTGATACATAAATATAAATGTTTTCAGTTCCAACAGAGTTTTCAGATTCCTTTCAGGAAGAAGCGAGGGCCCATTTAAAATGGATGTGTTGGTGTAAATACTCACAGCCAGTGCTTTGTGTTCTAAAAGACGCTGCCAGGAGTGGAGAGCTCGCCCTGTTGCCAACGTTGGGGATCAGCCACAGGTTACTTCCTGCATCCTGGTGGCTGAGTAGGGGCTGGGAGTGGGGAAGAGGCCACCAGCTCGGGGGCGCACATGGGACAATATCGATCACCCGTGATTTTAGATGAAAACACTCCCTTTCTGGTTGTCTAAGCTCTTTTCATGCTTATTTACTCAACTGCCAGTCACCGAGTGTCCGCCGTGGCCAGGGAAGAAGCCGGGGCCGTCCCGCCAGGAGCGCACAGGTCCTACCACAGAAGCTCACAGTTCAGCCCCACCTGGACGGCATCGGTGCCCTCCATGGACTTGGAGAGATACAAGAGCTGGGCTCGCATGCCCAGATCCACGCCCCGCAGAAGCCCGAAGCCCTCCAGAGTTTGTGCAAACCGCCTGCTGGGCGTCCCCTCTCTGCGTGGGGCTCCCGCCTCCCCGTGGCCCAACCTGCCTGTGTGGCTGGACCAAGGGTGAAGCTGGCTCCTTCCTCTTGCTCCACAGAACTCCCTTCTCCCAAAGCGTTTGTGGGTGTAAACGACTTCATTGCACACCCTCGAGGGCGGCGGTGGGGACAGAGAAGCTTTCCCATCCCAGGAGGCGAAGGCGTCGAATGGTGCTCACCGATGCTTACCTGGCGCTCGCGCTATGCCAGGCTCTGATGGCCGCGCTTGGCTTTATTCCCTTTCACAAGCCTCCCCGCACCCTGCAAGGCAGGAACTTTCATTGTCTCATTTTAAAGAATTGAGAGAAACTCAATTTTCTCATCGTTACAGCGGCAGGCACAGCGGGATCCTTTCCGCAGCCCTTCAGGCCCCACCGTCCCCAGCGCATGCCAGCCCAGGGTCCCGCACCGGCTCTCTGCCTGAGAGCTTCCGTGCCCACGTGTGGCAGGCCAGGCCTGCCGGGCAATCACTGTCCCCTGGAAGTGGCCCTCACCCAATGCCGCTGGGTGTTGGTATGTAACTCCCCCGGCTCCCTCATCCCTTGAGTGCAGTGACACAGAGGCACAAGTTCTACACATGTCCCCAATTTCCCTGGGGGGCTTATGCTCCAGCCGTCCACAGTGGCAACCAGCTTAGCGACATACACTTACTGGCCCTTCCCTTATTCCTGTGCATATTTCCTGGAATCACCTGCAAATAATCTACTTGCCCTCAAATAGTTCTTTCGGGGTCTGCTTCTCAGGAGAGCTAAATGAAGATGCTGTATCATGTGCCCAAGGTCACACAGCTCTTGGGACTGAAACCCACAAAGTCTGGCTTTCGAGTCTGAGGTCTTTCCCATGACATCACGTGGCCCTACAACTGGAAACCGCATGTGAGCCCGGCCTGCTTTGAAGGCGTTCCTCACCACAGAGGAATCTTCGAGGCCCTTGATCCCTCTCTTCCAATAAATATTGTCATGGCCACCACTCATCTAGTGACTTATTTGCCCAGGCTTCTGCTAAGTGTGTGATGGGCACAGCCTCATGCAAATATCTCAACACACCTGTAGGAGAAAGGTTAATTAATCTCTGCTTTCCGGACGATATAACTGAGGCTCCAAGAATTTAAGTGACTTGCCCAAGGTCACATGGAAACAGCCAGGATTTGCACACAGACTTTTCTGGATCCACCACTCCGATTCTCATCTGCTATACCACGTACCGTAATGGAAAATGGAGTGGCCAATGTACACGTCTCCTATTGCTGCTACAGCAAATTATCACAAACCTAGTTGCTTAAACAATACAAATTTATCGTCTTACAGTTTTCAGAAATCAGATTTATATATGTCAGAAATTGGACGCAGGTCTCGCTGGGCTAAAATCAAGATATTGATGGAGTTGAGTTCCTTTCTGGGAGCTCCAGGGGAGAATGTATTTCCTTTGCCTTTTGCAGCTTCTAGAGGCTGTCCACACTCCATCCTTAGAGCAGCAATGCCTTATCTCTCTCCCTGACTGACATATGGAAAATTCTCCACCTTTAAGGGACTCGTGCGATTCGATTGGAGCCACCCAGAAAATCCAGCAAAATCTCCCCATCTCAGGGTCTTTAACCTTCATCACACCTGCACAGGCAATGGAAGGGCTTTCTAACTACCTGGGGTGGACCTGGGTCACTGACTCTTTCTCAGAAAGAACTGCTACCTTGACTTAGAGCTGGTGTGGGTCAAACTTGCCGTTTGGGGGTGTGTCCCTGAGGGGGCTGCCAGGTGCTCCTCACCTTCCCCAGGTGCGCCCTGTCCATGGGGCCACCTGTGAGCCTGGGGCCAGACAGCTCTCGCCCTCCTGCCTGCCTCAGCCTCAGGACTTACTGATAAGAGGAAATCGGGGGGCTAAATCCAAGCACAGGGGGGAGAAAAGGAAAAATTCAGGAGAACGTCTGCTAGTCTTGCTTATTATTGATAAAGGCGGCATTTCAGTCCCTCTATACCTACCTCCATGCTCCACCCGCATCCAAAAACAACAATCTCAAGACAACGTAGACACACACATAAACTAAACTCTCAGGCCTCGGTCATCCCATCTAAGTAACATGTCAGGGCTGGTGGTTCCTTTTCTCAGCGCCTTCTGCATAAGGTCTGCAAAGCCCTGCTGCATGGAGCGAGCTCCTAGACCAGCAGCTCCAGCAACCCCACGGAGCTTGTTAGAAATGCGGCATCTCAGGGCCCTCTGCCCGCTGAATCCGAATCTGCAGTTTAACCAGGTCCCCATGTGATGAATCTGCACCTTAAAGTCTCAGGTCTACAGTCCCCTGCCGCCTACTTACCTTACCATTGGGGTCATAGGTCATCGTAGGACTTTGCAGCTCAGAATGTGTCTCACTGGCAAATGTTCTTCCCTGAACCCCTGCTTTGTCCGACAGTCATAATCATAATTCTGTTGTCCATAAAGATCCACTACTACTGTTTGGGTGTTTACTAATTATATACATGGTTTCATAGATGGGATCATTTTGCAATCCGTGCATGGTATTCTATTTGCAAAGAAGTAGTGTAATTTACTTAACCAGTTCTCAACAGACCCTTGAAGGATAACCCTTGACACTTGAGGGGGGAAAAAAAAATCTTTATTCATATCCATACTTACTTCTTTAGATTGAGTGCCTGGAAGTGAGATGACTTCACTCCATTCTCAAGTTATGAGAGATGGAAGAGCAGCGGGACTCCCCAGTGGTTAGAGAAAGCCCGGGAGCAGAGACCCTCACCTGCTACGTGAGCCTGGAGGTTGGGGCTATTTTCCTTTTTCCCCAGAGCGGGGAGAGCCTGGAGTGAATTCCCGCCTCCCCTTCCCTGGCTGGGCCAAGAGATAAAGAGGCAGCTGCCCTGAGCTGTGGTTGCCGATCAGCTCAAGGAGAATCAGATCGTGTGTGTGCAGACGGTCTCAGCACAGCGTCAGATTAGCCTGCACGCTACGATCACAGGACTGCACACTCTCAGAGCTGGAGGGGTCTTCGGGTTTGACCTGCCACCTGTCACAGGAGCCACTCGACAACCTCTCTGTCCTGCTTCACCAGAGGGGAAGAGTCCACCGTGACCTGCCAGTTCCCCCTTCTCTCCACTCCCCAGTCCCGAGACCCTAGTGGCCCTCCAGTGCTCTCTGGCATGCCTGGAAGCCGAGATCCTCACCACGCCAATGCGTTCCTTCAGGGGTCAGTCAGCCCCCCTCTTACCTGTCACCCACCCTGGCTGCTGGGGACACAACCTATCTATGACTGTCCCAAAGACCACACCTAACTGAAGAACAACAGGACTGAATCCCATAGATGCTGCTGGGAAATGGTCCCCACCTGGGCCCACTGGCACGACACCTTCTCTGTCTGCAGTGCTCCAGGGCAGAGCACAGCACGCCAATGCACCCCCGCCCCAACAGCTAAGGGTGGCTTTACATTCCGAAGGGTTGTTAAACAAATAAGTAAATATAAAGAAGAATATGCAACAGAGGCTTAATGTGGCCCACAAAGCTTAAAATATTTACCGTCTGATCTTTTCCAGAAAAATGTTGGCCAACCACTGCCCTAAATCCTTCCCGGACCAGCAGCAGCACTGGCATTGCTTGGGAGCCTGCAAGAGCTGCAGGGGTTCCGGCACCCCCACCCCTCGCCAGCCCCTGATCAGAACATGCATCTTGACAAGAGCCCCGGGGGATCTGCTGCACCCTGAAGTTTGGGAAGCCCGGCCTGGGGGTTTCTCGGTCTAGCTGGGCTTGGTTGTGAAGGGGCAGCCTTGGGGCTGGACTGCCCAGGTTGCAATCCTCATTCCACCACTTCCTTGCTGAGTGGCGGGGAAAGACGTTTAGCCTTTATCAAGCCCTGTTTGCTCATCTCTGGAATGTGAATTTTCATAATTTCCACCTTAAATCAAATAAATGAGCCCAGAATTAAGAGCTCCACAAATGTCAGCTTGCATGCCTGCGATCCTGTCTATAAAACCCTTGGTTCTCTCTGCTTCAGGATGGGGGCAACATACTTTGCATAGATACTCAGAACTTTTGCACTGATGGGCTTGGGTGTTTCCCCAGAATCCCGGCTATGCAAATACTCTGAGTCAGCGGGTGAGCAGGGCAGGGGCAAGCCCAGCCCCAGCCCCACCTGCGTCTGGCTGCTCCTTTTCGACACCAGAAGACCGAAATGGTTGCTTTCTGATTGTGGACAGATCGGTTTGGGTGGGCCACAGTGACAGGCGCTTGTTTCTCTGAGTTGCAGAGTCGGTGCTTGGATCAAACTGAAACCAAGTTAAAATATGAACAAAATAACAAAACCCTGCCCTCCACCCGGAAGCTGGTGGCAGGTTACCTTCTGCATGACTTTGGCTCCCATTGGTCTTCCTTAGGCCATAAAACGGTTGCATGGCTGTCTGATTTGCATTTAGCATCTGCTGTTCCTGCACAGGGTTCAAGTTGACACTGCCTGGCTGGGTCGCCGCAGACGGCAGGTGGGAGCAGAACGTAGAGGGAAGGTGGGCAGCTCTCGAAATGACCAAGGGCTTGAGAAACTGTGTGCTCCAAGACAGGGCACTGTTCCAGTTCAGGTTTGCCAAGTGTTGTTCCAGATGAAGAGCTCAGACAAAGGGAAGACTCTGTCCGCTTGGGAGGCCCTGGAAGGCTCCATGTTTATTTTATGTTACAGCCCGTGGTTTGCTTCCTGTTTGACTTTTACCAACTGCTTGTTGGGATTAATGAAATCCATCCAAATATTTTCAAGGAATACAGACTCTAGAAAAGGCATTTGTCCCCAGGCACTGTTTACTTTAATAATACGTACACAATTCACACCAAGTGACCTCAGCACAAAGCAATCCCCCTGTCATGGCGACTTCTCAAGTGTGAACTGGATGATTTTTAACTCATGACCATTTCTCCCATGATGGGAATTTTACGTAAATCTCACAGAGGATACGTCCTTTAAGAAAATTGAATACACAACACACACTCACACACATATATGAAGCTAGCTGAATATTGGACATTTGGCCACTTAGTTTTAGACCATTAGGCAAACTGGGAGACTTGGCGTGGTGGAGAGACGACTGTGAAGCCTGTATCTGAGCTCTAACTTGGGCCCTTCCACTAACTAGTGGTGTGACTTGACTTAGTCTCGTAACCTTCCGTGGAACTCCGTTCCCTCATCTGTAAGATTAAAGCAGTGGGTGCCACCGGGGATGCATTGAGCTCTAAGAAAGACCTCCGCTGGCTGGGGGAGGGCGGCCACAGCAGGTGGGCAGGGCGGTGGGGAAGGGGGTTATGGGGGGTTCAGCCTCCTTCCCCCCCTTCAGCCTGAACAGCTCCCCCTGCCTTCTTTTTTTTTACAGAACAGACATCAGGAGTATCTGTTTCAAGAAAAGGTCTTCAAGGATAAGCAAAAGCTTGAAAAAAACTACTGCAGATGATTCCTAAAGTAGGGTGATCCTACATAATTTATCATCCCCAGGGGGACATTTTGAGATTGCAAAGGAGATGCTCTTAATAATCACACAGGGACAACGGACTTAAGAGGGGCTATACCGGACAAACAGATGTATGGTCAACCTACCACTAAGTCCTCTAACAGCTCGGTCTCCTTCCTTTTCTGTCCTGTGATTCTATGGTTTGACTGGTTACTCCTTCTCAGCACCAGGCAGAGTTCTGGGAGCAGCCCCAGGGACAGAAGCAATCAGGGACAGCCTCAGGGCGTGAAGTCATTAGGCGATAGCCTCAGGGACAGCAGCCATGAGGGACAGCTCCAGGGACAGCGGCCACCAGATAAGTACCATGCTTACTCCCTAGAGATGCAGCTGGAAGAACTGCACCCACAAGGCCACCTGCAAATTGCAGATGGCTCGGGTTCAGCCTGGTTCTTGTTCAGAATCATGTGAGAATCACAAGTTTCATGGTGAAAACATCAGTGAATCAACCACCGATGACCCCGCAAGCAAGTGAAGCCGGCACAGGATGTGAGTGTTGGTGGGCAAAGATTAAGCAAACAGCCCAAATCATGGGTTCCTCCGAACAGAGGAAATAGTCAGTGGAGGAGAAGGTCACAAGGCAGAAGGGAAGGTTACATTCCCTACGCAGGTCACCAGACGAAGGATTGTGCCCAAGCAGAAGGATCCTAGTAGGATTTCTGCAGAGAGAAAAAAACGCAGAGAGGTGGGGCTCTCTCTCCCCCGGTCCCCAACACATGGTGAGGACGGGATCTGTAAGGACCCTTGATCCTGCCAGGCTTAGCTGGGACCTGGTTGAGGCAGATCACCCACCTTACTTTGTTAAGCTCCCCACCCTTAGGTCCCCCTCCAGCGTTTGCTGCTGTGATGTCCTACCTAGCCTTTTTGCTCCGGGAATGTCCTTTGCATCCGAATGACCTTTCCCTGCCTCCCACTCGAAGTCGCACTCATGGCGAAGTGTATAGCAGAGTGACTCAGTGACAAGAAGGCCGGTGCTGTAATGAGTTACACCAGAGTATATAGAAGGTGCTCATTTTCCTTTGATGATCTTTCACGGGATGCCTTGTAGCTGGCAAATAATGGTGAGGGACTTTTCTGCAGGAACGGAATGTAATGTTGCATTCTAATCTGGGCTTCCCTCCTTGCCAGGTGAATGACATTGGGCGAGTATTGTGCCCTGCCCCAGTCTTGGTTTTCTGATCTGTAAAATGGGGATACGCCACGACTTTCCCCGCCTACCTTACAGCAATATGACAAGCATCCCGGAAGTGTCGCCATGAGCCTGCTCTCTCACATCTGCCCCCCGCCCCCCGCCCGATGCCATGCCAGGAGGCCTTCTGCAGTTCCCTTGGAGTTACTGTTCCCACGGAAGCTCTGCTCCACTCACCCTGTCCCCCTTACGTCTTGCTCCTGGCTTGTTCTGCTCCTGTGCCTTCAGTCATGAACCTCTCCTCTCTGTCCTTCATTTTTGCCCAGAACAACTCACCTCGCGCGTATGTTAAAAAGTCAGACTTCAATGACTTTGGAGAAACAGAAGGCTTTCCCATCACGGCACTGTGAACGATGAAAAGCTAAATATTGGACTTTCATTTCTGAACCACCCTGCCGGTGTCTGCCAGCCTGGGCGTCTGCCTGCTCCCGTTCGACGTGCCCCACGCCCCCTCCCTCCTGGCTCTCAGCAGCGCGGGAAGACGTTTCTGGGAATCATTTTGCAGAGCAGTTCAGCTCCTCCAGCCTCTACTGTCAGACTCCACTCTGGTTCCTTGACATCCCCAAAGGCTCATTAACGTGCTTGGCTAAACACCCCGCCAGTCTCTGTGTGGTTTCAAATAAGAGAAAGTTTCTCTTCTTTCAGAAAGAGTGTCCAGCTGAGGGATGGGGGTCCACGGGCTGGGAGGGCCCCTGTGTGCGGAGCCCGGGGAGAGACTGCCGGCCAAGGGCAAGCCTGTCCTGTCCCGTCCCGCAGAGCTGTCGGTGGACGGAGCTGGATCCAGTGTTGGGCAGGGACAGGCGCCACGGGGCCAGGAGGCCGCTGCTCTTTGTCCCCATGAGGACAGGCTGCCGGCTACCCCAAGGAATCAACTTGAGTCCTCAAACACCTTGAAGGTAGGGGACACCTCCGAGGAGGTGCCCAATCTTAGGAAGCCGCACTACCAATGGCTCCAAGGCTCTCGCCCCTGTTCTTTGATAAACCCTCTCCTAATGCCACAGGAGCCAGGGTGGGAGGACTTCCCTCCCTCCTCCTAGCATCGCAGCCAAAAACCAGACCCTCCAGGAGTGCCACCCCCTTGCCCTGCCCTCAAGAGTGGAGAGAGACGTTCTTCGTGTGACGGCGGCAGGGGCGCATGAGGCCTTCCACTGGCCGCCGTTGACTACTCGTGTCTCTGCAAACAAGACGTGTTTGAGAGCTCTTTGGAAATGGCAAATGGAATAGAAGGATGGAAAGATTTAATTAATCATTATCGCTCAGGTGGGATTCATCCTGGCTTGATGCTAGACCGCAGGAAGGGCCCGGGGAGCTCCTGGCATTCTCTCGGGTGTGAAGGAAAGAAGTAAAGCCAGTTATTACAGCTTTACTGTAACTAATCAAAACGAGACTACGCAGGGCAGTGCGGTACGGTACGTTCGTGCTACAGCCAGGGGCCTTATATAAGTGCTAACAAGGCAAGAATAGGGTCTGGGCTGGCCGGAGCTGCAGCCCTCATTTCCTCGGCGCGCAGTGCAACCTCGCTTTAATTTGCAGATGTTTTAAGCTCTAGGTGCCAGTGCCCGAAGGGCAGAAGGGAGGCAGCTGTCTCCTAATGGATATAATAGATTGAAACTGAAACGCACATGGACTCCTCCAGCTTCAGAAATACCATGGTCCGTCTTGTGGCCTCTCGTTTGTTTCATGCACTCCTTATTCCTGCAGTATTTGCTGGGGGACATTTTATATCAGGAATGACAAAGGACTTCCCAGCCAAACATAGTACATTCAGAGGTCAGTGCCTGCGGGAATGGGCTTCAGAGCTAACCAGATCAGGTTTGAGTCCCTAGCTGTGTTATCTTGAGCAAATATATTTATTTAACTTCTCTAAGCCTCAGTTTCCTCATCTGTAAAATGGAGCTAATGAGGGAATCACTAGGGATTGAAACACATACGTAAACATTCAGCCCGGGGCTTGATATCTAGAAGGTGCTCAATAAATGCTAGCTATTAGTATCATCATTATTATCGTAATCATTGTTCCTTGTTTACTTCTTTGTGTGGTCAGGCTAGGTAGTGGACCTGAACCAAGATTGACTCAGCAGGGAATGTAGGTTATATAGTTGGCTGTGCCATCCTATGCTTTACTTTCTCCTAGAAAACAAAGCATCCTTTGAAAAAGGCATTGCTTTAGTTTCCCATGGGAAGTAATTTCTACAACCCACAAGTAAATGCAATGTAATGACTAGAATGTGACAGTAGCTATCAAGAATGAAATGTTCCATAAACAGTATTGCCTCCGAAAATTACTCAATCTCAGCACCCTGTTCGGGTATTCTCTTGCCCACCGATTCCTGGCAGCGCCTTCTCATCCTCCCACCCACCCCACCTCTCCCCTATCCAATCCTTTGGGGATCGTGAGACCCGACTACCACCCCCAAATCCCTGGAGAGTGTGGTGCCATCTTGGGGTTCAGGCTTAAGCTGCGAGGCCTGGATGTGACTCTGCTTATTCAGAGTGGCCTGGGGCGAGGGGGTGTTGGGGGTCCCTGGTACAGCAAAAGACGGATTGCCAATGGGCAAACCAGTGGACCATGCCTCCTACATTTTCAGGGAAACATCATTTAATCTCAGAACATCTGCGACAGTCTGCAACATATTTTCTCCAGGGTTTGACTCTAAGCTGACAAAAGACGCCGCCTCCCCTCCCACAGATCCTGTGACATATCTCGGTATTATTGAACAAACATCAGTGAGGTTTCTGTCTCAGAGCAGCGTCGGTGTGAATAGGAAACACGCCAGCGCTCTTATCATCGCTGACAGGCTGTGTAACTCACCTGCTGATAGTGTCAGTAACACAGCTCCCTGCTTGGAGGCGGGTGGGATGTGGGGGGCGCTTCTCCCACTTCTTTGAAAGCATTATTCCCAGGCAGGCAAAATAATTAAGGTGCTTTTTGAGTTTATGTTTACTTTTTCACAGTAAGCAAAGATTCCATGATCAATGCAATGTACCTTGCAGACACACAATAACTGTTAATAAATTCAATACATTTTGAAACACACTCAGGCTTGTTTTTCTACTGCTTAAACTTTCTGCCCCCTTGAAAATGGGAACTTCAACTCTAAAACAAGTGTCAGATTTAATGCTTTCATTTTAAGGACAGAGAGACTAAGGCCCAGAGATTGCAAATTATTTCACTGGGGCCACATAGACAATTCGTAGCAAAGCAGAGCTGAAAGCCCAGGACTCAGGACTCACGGATCTGAGCTTTTCCAGAATCTCGCTTACTATTAATAATACCATTCATTTCACTACTTGCTTTGAAAATGGATATTGTCCCTATATTTGTTCTGTCTTCTAAAGTAGAAACTATACACAGCATGAAACATCTTTTCTTTGACCCCTGAAGTTTAAAAATATTTTCTGAATTTTAACATTTTTTGAAATGCGAGGTTTTTCTCAAACATCTGCATTTCTGGCTTCTCCTAAAATGTGGACTATCTGGCAATGTTGGGCTTGCGTTCTTACAAGGCAATACTCAGCTGGAGCTGGGAGGCAGTTGTCCTCTTCTGATAGAACCTGTCCTCTGCACCCTGCCACAGTCCCCACCGCTCCCTGCTGTCTCACATTCAGCCTGCTTTACTCCTTGACCTGCCTGCCTGCTGTATGCATTTGAGCACTACCCTCAGTCGGAAACATAACTAACAATTTCATAGACATTATTGCTCCAACCTAAGATATCAGCTGGGGTCTCCCTACTCCTCAAGAGCTGCCTGAAATTGTCTTGAATCCCCAATTCCACAGCCTGAAGAATCCAAGGACTTCCACAGCAGTTGTGTGAATGCTCATGGGTTTATATCCTCATGGTGTCTCTGTTCCCAGTGCCTATGGTTTTGACCCAGGACATTTTAAAAGGATCCCAGATTCTTCCTTGGTCTCCTCCTCTTTCCCCAGGCAGTTCAAGATTATGAGTGGATCCGGGGGAGGGTTACACAGCAAAGATTTTAATAGCACCTCTCGTAGCAGATAAAACTTAAAAATTAATCTTCCATGGAGATTTCTCTTTAGTCTTTCTTCCATGCAGAGCCCTGTCATTCTGTCTCCCCCCCTACTCCCAGTAGATCCAGTGGTCCCAGTGGTCCTCCCACTTCAAATTTCCCTCTTTCAATACAGCAGAGGAATTCAGCCTTCTCCAAATGTGCTGTTCCAAGCCCATCAGGGTGCTCAAAGAGCAAAGGCCTCTTCTCTGTTAACACTGTCCATGCCCCTTGCAGAAAAGTCAGGATTCTAGACAGCAAATGTTCTCCAGTGACACTTCCAAGACCTGCCACCACTGCGCATTGGTCTTGAGGAGGTAAGTTCCCAGGCTCTTACACCTGGTATGAATCAGCTGGGTTCTCTTGGTTTAGACATGTATAAATTGTGCAGTCCTAACTTTCAGAAATCCTAGTGGTGCATCTGTTTACGTGTCTGCCTCCCCCACTGGACTGTAAGCCTCTTGAAGCCAGGGACGATGTCTTATTCATCTTAGGTTTTCCTTCTGCGCACAGTGAGGAGGTGTGGAGGGCAGGGCCAGGGAGAGGAAACACTGAGAAGATATTCGATAAACAATTAATAAAGAAAGGAGGGAAGGAGGAAAGGAAGGTCACTTGCTGTGGTTGCACCTGTTGGTCCCTGCAGGAGGACACCCGCTGAGAGGTGGATGAGTGCGGAAAGCCGGGCCATGCTCTGCTCACCCAGCCAGGAGCCCTGTGACTCACTGCGACCTGCCACTTGCCTGTCCTGCCCCCATTTGCTGCCTCACCCCAGAA
>RJWJ010044236.1:0-12265 GCA_004363605.1 Indri indri | reverse complement strand
TTTTTCTTGTTGATTTTCCTGAGTTCTAAGTAGATTCTAGTTATCAGCCCTTTATCGGATTCGTAGCATGCAAAAATTTTCTCCCATTCTGTAGGTTGTCTGTTTGCTCTTGTGCCAGTTTCTTTGGCTGTGCAGAAGCTTTTTAATTTGATCAGGTCCCATTTATTTATTTTGGTTGTTGCTGTGATTGCCTTTGGGGTCTTCTTTCATGAATTCTTTGCCTAGGCCAATGTCTAGAAGAGTATTTCCAACATTTTCCTCTAGAATTCTAATAGTTTCACTCCTTAGGTTTAAGTCTGTTACCCGGCGTGAGTGATTTTTGTGAGAGGTGAAAGGTGTGGATCCTGATTCAGTCTTCTACATGTGGCTATCCAGTTTTCCCAGCACTGTTTATTGAATAAGGATTCTTTTCCCCAGTGTATGTTTTTGTCTGCTTTATCAAAGATTAGATGGCTATATGAGGATGGGTTTATATCTGGGTTCTCAGTTCTGTTCCACTGGTCAATGGCTCTGTTTTTGTGCCAGTACCAAGCTGTTTTGATTACTACAGCCTTATAATGAAGTTTGAAGTCATAAAAGCCATTCTTAACAGGAGGGCTGTACAAAAACAGGCTAGGCAAGATTTGATCAGGATTTGGACTTGGTTTGCCAACCCCTGTCCTAGATAATTTTAAAAAAGCAAAAAACAGCAAACAAATAAAACAGAATCTCTAGTGCTGCAGACAAAAGGACAATTTGAAATAATGTCAATACTGAAAAAGAGAATGACTCAACTGTTTGAGTAGCGAACCCTTTTGCAAGCCAGGTGGTTTCTAATTCTTTGCTTTCAATTGTATTAAACGAGAATCTAATCAAGTTTTTAGCTGGTAGATCTTTAAAAAATAATTTTGGATGTTAGATCACTGTGATTGTTAATCTAGAACTAGGAAGGCATTCAGAAAATTAAGTAAAACTGCAATTACAAAATTCATTCCATTTCCATCTACTTATGTCAACAGTATTCTTTGCTTATGTCTACAAAATAAAAATAGGAATAGCATTCACATAGAAGCCTATCTCATTCTAGTAATTAGTAATAGTAATTAAAAAATACAAGAAGTAATTAGAAAAAAATAGTCATATCTTATTAAGAGATATAGTCTCGGCCAGCTGCGGTGGCTCACGCCTGTAATGCTAGCACTCTGGGAGGCCAAGGCGGGCGGATTGTTTGAGCTCAGGAGTTCGAAACCAGCCTGAGCAAGAGCGAGACCCCGTCTCTACTAAAAATAGAAAGAAATTAATCGGACAACTAAAAATATATAGAAAAAATTAGCCGGGCATGGTGGCGCATGCCCGTAGTCCCAACTACTCGGGAGGCTGAGGCAGAAGGATTACTTGAGCCCAGGAGTTTGAGGTTGCTGTGAGCTAGGCTGATGCCACGGCACTCACTCTAGCCTGGGCAAAAGAGTGAGACTCTGTCTCAAAAAAAAAAAAAAAAAAAAAAAAAGATGTAGTCTCAATAAAATTTTACTTTTTTCTTTAATAATAATTTAACAAAATTTTTATGTATTTATGTTGTTATGTTCAATGGTCTACTACCAATTGTCATAATAACTTAATCCAGAGTAAAATTTTTAAATACCTCAGGGCATAATAATCACAAAAAATTTAAATAAATTTCAATTTCAATTTCTGTACATACTTGTGGCAGAGATATATGAGAGAGTGATCAACAAAATACTATTGAGAATAAAATATATTAGCATAAAATTTTACTGGAGAAGTAGAATGGAAATATTTATAGAAGTTCAAGGAGAAAAAAGAACAATATAAAATTTCTTATTGTCAGAAGAGCTTATTATTGTATGTTTTAAAAATGGACAATGGTGGCTCTCAAATTCTTGTTTATTTTAGTTTCCACTGGATACATTTAATAGAGTGATATGACAGTTTTACTTTAAAATGTCAATATTTACAATATATCAGCCAAAGAGTTCTCAAAGTCTGGTCCCTGAGCCAGCAGCCTTGACATCACCTGGGAAGTTCACAGACATACAAATTCTCAAGCCAGACCCCCCCTCACTGAATCAGAAGCTCTGAGAACAGGCATGGCAATCTGTGCTTTTGCAAGCCCTCCAGGGGATTCTGATCCACATCCAAGTTTGAAAACCACTGCATCGAAAATTACTTCCTTTGCAGCTACTTAAACTTATAATGAAAATCTATTTATGCCAATTTAAACCATGTGAGGGGACACATGGTTTTACAGAACATTATTTGAGGAATGTTTGAGCATCACTATACCATATACCATCACCTGCACCTCTTTATCCCTTTAGACTGAAAAGAGTTTTCTCCCTTGGAGGAAGGAGTGGATGGGGACAAGCTCTTAAGATGGCTTCACATGCAAACTGGAGAGCACTGGACACACGCGCGAGAGAAGGGTATTGTAGGCAGACAGCACAGCATGAAAGAGACTCAGGGGTGTCGAAGTGCAGGTGTGAGCAAGGGAAGAGTTGGGATAGGTTGGAGCACAAGTTTGGGTAGAGAGTAGTAGGAACTAAATTTGCAAAGACAAGGTTGCAGTGATGCCAGGGCCTTATTTTGAGCAGCAGAGAAATGTAGTGAGAGCTGTGTTTTGTTGGAACTATTCTGGAATGGCTCAGGTGGGAGAGACTGAGACAGGGAGACTAGATGCTAGAGCAGCACCCTGAGCCCACCCACACTCTGGGAGGGTTGCCACCACCTCTGCCGGCTGGAGAGGTAGGTCCCTCCCTGCCATCACTGAAAAGTGTAGGTAATGTCACCCACTCCAGGGAGACTGGCTTACCCTGGGGACAGAGAGAGTCATGTTGCTGTTCTGAGGCAGATGTGGCCCATCCGTCATTTGGGTCTCTAGCCTGGTGTCACGTTTTAAATCCTTGCCATTTCCTAAACAGAGATCATGCTCACCTCCTGAGATCAATGAGATGACTGCAAAATGCCTGGAGTTGCTCAGGCAGAAGGAGTCCACAAACTCTTGCAACGCGTTATTGTTATCTTTGTTTCTATTTAACCAAGGACACGCCAGGGAGAAAAGGCATTACATCATCAAAGCAATCTCTCATTGGCTGCCCATTCCCTAGGGGGCGGGTTCTCTTTCCACTTGCTTAGGCCTCCTGTGTATTATATGCAGCACAGAGGCATGTCCTGTCACTTCAGTTTCCAGATTCAACGCCCCTGATGTCATTAGGTTATGGCAAGAGAGTGAGATAACACAATGATGGTAAATGTTAGTTGACAGAAATGATGTACCTTAGAGTAAGATGCTCTGTGCTTCATGTTTACTCTGTTAAGGCTGCTTCTGATTTTGCATTACTACATTAATTCATAATGCAATAGACATGAGGGACAGGGATAATAAAATGGCGACAGTAGCTCTTCTACTTAGTATCCTATAAAATGGGATGAAAATGAATTGGCTCTGTCGGTGCATTTTATCACAAAGCTTCAATTCACAGTTCCTGCCAGGATTCCTGTCCATGTGTTTGTGACTTTCAGATGCCATCTTAGTTTTTTATTATCTGTCTCATTTCTTAAAGTTTAATAACTGAATTAATCTTTTTTAAAAGTCATATACAATTATGTTGAAGGAGGAAATTGTCACTGTTGCTTTTCTCCAGACTTGAATTTGATGTTCCTTTTGGATGAGAGGCAGTGTTAAAATAAATACCTCCTATTTTTTGGCAGTTAAAAAACAGCATAATTCTAAAGTGAAATTTCACTTAATCCATCAAACAGCCCTAACTATTTTATGAAAAAAATGTAAAGAATAAAATTTCAAAGGGATTTTAAAATAGCTACTGGGTATGTACAGTAATAAAACTTTTAATGGCCATTTTATTTTTTCATTTCTGAGTTCATTTTTAGTGAAATTACTTGATGGTGAATAGAACCAAAGTGATTGCCTGGGAGACAAATCTCATTGGTTTCTGAAATAATAGAAAGTAGTACCCTCTGAAATAGAAAAAGAATGGTTACATGGCTGGATACTTTCCAGAGAGCCTAGATATATCTATCTATATATCTATCTATCTATCTATATATATATATCTGGACAGCCTATATATATATATGATGTTTAGCACAGTGGCCTGGTATATAGTAAATATTCAAAGAAATTAAATTGCTTATTAAAACTACTATTGTCAATTTGGCCCATTGTTGAAAAGCTCTAGATTGCTGAATCCTTTTCTCTCTGCAAAGTAACCCAACAGAGTATATCCAAGGGAGTTGAGGTAGAGAAAAAAAAAACTTTTAGTTTCCACTTAAGGAATCCTTCTCTTTACTTGGGTTCTTGGAGGCTGGGTGAAGGCTAGAATAATTCCACTGGTGTCCCCAGCCCTGCCATAAGCAAGCCACGGGTCTTCTCTCAGGAGGCCATGGAGGTGTCCAGAGGAACAGTGGGATCCCTTCCAAAGGACTCTAGCCACTGCTCCTGTTTTCCATACAATTTCTGTCTTTTGCTGGAATTGGAAATAGTCTCCTGGGCTATCATTTTAGAGGACAGAATATTTCCGATCCTAAAACATTTTTTTCTTGCATAGGAGGATGGCCTAGAGTTAATAATAATGTATATTTCAAAATAGCTAGAGGAGAGGTTTTTGAATATCCTTATCACAAAGAAATGACAAATGTTTAACGTGATAGATATGTTACTGTGAACAGAAAAAAAACTTCAAACTCTGTAAAATAATTAAAAGAGGTTTATTCTGAGCCAAATGTGTGTGACCAGCCTGGAACACATGGCCTCAAGAGCCTCTGAGAAAATGATCCCCCCATACCTGGATTACAGTTTGGTTTTATATGTCCGCGGAGACAGGAATTACATGTAAGATCCTAAGTCAATAGGTGGAAGGCATACATTGGTTTGGCCCAAAATTTGTTAAAGAAATGAAGCTTTGTCCAAAGCTTTGGAATGTTTTAACTTAGGATGTCTATTAATCAGAGACGAGCCACCTGCAGAAACTTCAGCCATCTATTAAGTAAATTGATGGCCAGCAGGTGTGGTTTAAGGGTTGCCTTGCACAGCCTTAGGCCTGTTAAAGATTTAGTACCTTTTCCTTACAAAGAATATCTCCGAAAGGGAAGGAGCTTGCAAAGGGAAGGAGCTTGACAAGGTGTGTCTGACCTCCCTTCTTATGGCTGGCAACTCAGCTTTAAGGTTTTTGTCGTGTACCCTTGGCCAAAAGGGGGCCATTCAGTCTGTGGGAGGCTTAAGATTTTATTTTAGTTCACACTAATTACCCTGATTTGATCATTACATAATTTATACTTGTGTGGAAACATCATTTTACCCTGTAAATATGTAAATTGATTAACATATCAATTGTAAATTTAAAAAAAGACTAAAAAAGCTTTCTAAATAAGCGTCTCACCTGGAGACAGTGGAGACCCAGAAGATCTGGAAAGTAAAGTCAGGCAATAGCCTCTCCTCCCATCAATCTATTCACAGCTACTGCTATACCCCAGGGGTAAGAATCCTTCTGCAGGGCGGGGAAGAGGAGCCTGCTGCCAATGAGGCAGACCCAAGTAAACCGGCAGCAAGAGGGCTGTCTCCAGAACTGCGTCCCACCCAGGCAGCACGATTTCATCCCTGGGGGAGGAAAGGGCTTTGTGCCTGAATTGAAAGAGCTTGTGACTCACGCTTGTGACATTCATGGTTCTAGAGACCTTTCCCTGTAAACCCTCCAAGGTAAGTAACTAGGGAGCATTCTTACTTCCCAAGGGAGATGAGGCTTGTCTCCCATGCGGAGTTTCAGAGTCAGTCCAGCTCCACAGGCACCAGATGTAAGAAGGAGCCCCATGGGTACCCAGGTGGAGCGGCGGCCCCAGGTGGGTGGAGAGGCCACCGGCATGCAGAGGCTTCTCCAGGGTCAGGGCTGAGTCCCATCAGCCAATCGTGCAACTTCAGGGACACTACAAATACAGTCCACACTGGAGATTCCCAAATACACTTAAGGGAGGGGAATTTTGTTGTCAAGCTGGTGGAGGCTGTGAGTCATAATATTGATGAAATCGCATTTGTGGTCACAGACGAGTGAAGCCTGAGATATTTTGGCTACAGAGACACAGAAACAATTTCCACAAGATGCATTCTTCAGGATTTAGTGTACTCAATTCTGTAATTTAACCATTCATTATCGTTCACTAAAAATCTCCAAAACTGCTCAAGATTTAAGGTATATCTTCTGGATGCCCATTCAGGGGGAAAATCTAATCAATCGCCTGCTGTTGCTTTCCCCCACGAAATGACAGACAACTTGGTTTGGATGTTTAACTTAATGGATTGATTTGGCCAGATGTTTGGTATGTGTAACAGGCTTTTGGTCAAGCTGGTAGAATTTGGGGAGTCTTTCACTTATCAAATTGTTGTCTTGGTTCCTGTGAACCTGTGAACAGTGATTACACTGTTCTCTAGTAATAGTTTAGAACATTTTAAAATAGTCTCCCTGAGTGATTTTCCCCACATAGCCACCAGTGTTGTTAAGGACAACAAGACTTCTACCTCAAGAACTTAACATTAGGAAAATGGTGTGACTCCACACAACGATAGCTCAGATCTCAGTCTCAGTGGTTTCTTCTGATCCTGTGTGGGGCTGAGACATACGCCTTTCTTTTCCTTCAGAGTCATAGACACTGAACATTGAACCAATGGAAAGGCTTTGCTAATGGAAACATAATAGCGCGCTTTGGAAACATACTTCATTATGTCAGGTTTTAGTGTGAAAATGTTGGTTCTTAGTGCGCTCATGGCTGAAGAATGACCAGACACCCCAAAGTAAGGCAAGAACAAAAATGAGGTTTATTGAGGAGAGAAAGATAGGATTATAGGGCAAGAGCAAGATACAGGCTTACAGAGCATGATACGTACACCATGGATGATGACCGGACCCATTGTTGCAGCAGAGGGAGAGCCAAAAGAAGGGTGCAAAGAGAGGCTGGTTGTGGCCTGGATCTTGTTCTATAGTGCCCGGATTGGGACCTCCCTCGTGGTTCAGACGTCACCATGGAACCACTTTGACTGGACAGTTGGGGGTTACATTACTATGCATTCGGGTTGTTCTAGGTCAATTTCCAGCCTCTATGGCACCTATGCCACTTGGCTTGTGGGGTAGAGAGTCTTCTGTGTTCTTTTGCAGCTGGTGCACTAAGTTGATTGGCAGGTTCGTACGGCATCCCCTCCTCCCTCAGGTATGGCAGTCTCTAGAAAGATTAGGGCGGGGCAGGACCAAGATGGGGGCCGCAGCACCACTTTCGTCCTTAGGAGACCCAGAATCCCTCTCTATCTACCTAACAATTATAAGATAACATAAGGATATTAGTGATGGTTTCAGGCAGCTGTCACTGGCTTTCCCACATCGTAAAAGAGGAGCTACGTGAAAAGTGTAAAATCTTGTTATAGGAAACTGCAGAGATTTCAACTTTTACCTGAAAACCCAGGTCTGAGAATCTGCAACTATGAGTCCATCTCTCTTTCCTCAGTTGGCTTCTAGGGCCTCATACTGTCCCATGTTCCTCCTCTCTCCTGGCTGCTCCTCAGTGTCTTGCATGGGTCCTCTGCATCCTGGTGCCCCGGGGCTCAGCCCCTGACCTTCCTTCTTCTATCCACACCCCTCCCCTGGTTGAGATCTTGAGTCTGCTGGTTGTAAGTGCTGTCCACGTGCGGGTGCCTCTTCGTATTTACATCTCGGACTCTTATCTCTGCGCTGAGCTCCGGGCTTTTTCACCCAACTGCCTGCCCAGTAGCTGCCCTGGATGTCAAATGAGCATCTCAGATCTGATACATCCAACACTGAGCTCCTGGACTCCTCTCTCAGACCTGTTTAACCCACATGCTTCCCCATCTCCGTTCACGATAAACTCATCCTTGGGGTTGCTCAGATTAAAATAATTTACAGTCATTGTAGCAAGTTAAATGATGGCTCCCCCCAAAAGATACATTCACATCACAACCCCCAGTATCTGGGAATGTGACCTTATTTGGAAAAAGCGTCTTTGCTGATGTAATGACGTTAAGGTTTTTGTGATGAGATCATCCTGGGTTAGCTGGCTGGGCCCTGAATCCAATGACAAGTGTCCTTAGACAAACAAAATCAGAGGGTGATTGTTTACATTATAAAAGGATTCTTTGATGTAGAAATGAAACCAGTGTTGAATTCCTGTGCATAGCAGCTTGTTTATTTTGACTAAATGGTTGAGGTCAGAAAACCCTCAAACTAAAATGTTTGCAGACCGATTCAATCCTTTGAAGATGAATCAGAAATCATGGTAAATTATCACTAAACAGATGATATAATCAGCAAGGAAAGAAAATTTTATTTACTCCCTCCTCTCAAATCATCCTAAAACCACACGTTGAGAAACACATCTTTGGCAGGAAGCTGGGCACACTTGGGCTACATGCAGCTGTCATGTAGATGCGGTTTGGTGTCCCAACCCACGGAATTAAAATCAGAAGGCACCGAAGCTGTCAGCCTTTTCACGAGCTCAGGAGATAAAGCAAGTCTGTTTATGGACAGGCAGCCAGATCCATAACTTCTCACAAGCAGCGCGTGCACACACACACACACACACACACACACACACACACGGTTTTTATATATGTGGTTTCTTAAAAAATAACCACTTGCTTTTCAATCACAATAAAGCTTTCAGGGCATCAGAAAGCACTATAAGCCTTCAGTGTTTGTAAGCAGCCACTTACATACAATATTAGTTTTCCAAATGATAATTCAATGTGACCATAAAAACCATAGCTATTTGAGGAAAAAAATATGGTAGTAAATATAACCTGGAATTTTGTGATTCACAAGAAAATCTCAATATTCAAAAGGAAACACTCAAAAGACATCTGCCAAGTCTTTGGAGGTTATATGCTTTACGACTCTTTTACAGCCTGGTGAATTACACAGTTCTGGTAGATTTCTTTTAACCCTAAGGACAAAATTCAATTTCTCCATAATGAAGAAACCCCATACAGCAACAAGTAACTAGATTGGTGTCAATCTTGACAGACTTAGAACAAGAGACACTTGATTCCTATCACCAGAGGGCACCAAAGCTCAAGTTGCCGGGAAAACTGCAACCCACAGGGTCACAGCGTAAGGGACTAGATAAACCTCTGAAAGGTCATTGCTGTGGTCTGCAGAGACCTCGCCTAGTTGTTTCAAAGGGCTGATCATGTCTCCTACACGGAAGAACTTCCCTAGCTTGTTTTCATAGCCCAGTCTGTTATCGCACAACTTTCCCAGCCAAGAAATTCTACACACCAGCTCATGTACTCATCCATCTCACAAATACATACTGAGCACCTACTACGGGTGCCGGGCCCTGGGGACACAGTGGTGGGCAAGAAAGGCAAAGTCCCTGCCCTCGTGACTTTGCAGTCTGGCAGGAAAGACTGACTGAGCAAACCCTTAGAATCGAGTGCGATGTGACTTACGGGAGGAGCAGTGCAGGGGCTGTGGGAGCGGCTAGCAGGGCACCTAGCCTTGTCCGTAAGCCCGTGGAAGTGTATTCATTTCCTGTAGCTTCTGTAATAAACCATCACAAACTGGGGAGCTGAAGACAACAAAAATTATTCTCCCGCAGTTCTGGAGGCTAGAAGTCTGATACAAGGTGTAGGCAGAGCTGAGCTCCCTCGGAAGGCTCTAGAAGAGAGTCCCTTCCTTACTTCTCCCTTATTGGGTGGCTCCGGGCATTCCTTGTGTTGGGGCTTCTTCTGCCTCTGTGGTGACATTAGTTCCTCCTTTTCTCTGTGTGTCTTCTTCTCCGCGTGTCTACATTTTAAGGATACAAGTGATTGCATCTAGGAGTTGTTATGGACCAAATTGTGTCCCCTTCAAATCCATGTGTTGAAGCCGTAACCCCCATGTGACCCTATTTGGAGATGGGGTTTCCAAGGAGGTAATTAAGGTTAAATGCGGTCATAAGGGTGGGGCCTTAATGCCACAGGACTGGTGCCCTTATAGGAAGAGGAAGGGACACCAGAGACCGCCCTTGCTCTCTCCCTGCCCGAGCACTGAGGAAAGGCCATGTGAGGACACAGAGAAAAGGCAGCTGTCTGCAAGCCTGGAGGGGAGGACTTCCCTGAAACCAATCCTGAGGACACCTTGACACTGGGGGGTTGGACTTGCAGACTCCAGAAAAGAGAGGAAAAACAATTTCTGTTGTTCGAGCCACCCAGTCTGTGGTATCTTGTACAGTAGCCCGAGTAGACTAAGACAGCCCACCCAGACAGTCCGGGGTAGGCTTTTGCCCTCGAGATCTTTAGCTTAATCACGTCTTTTGCTATATCAGATGATATTCACAGGTTCCGGGGATTAGGACATGGAATGGTTTTTTTTTTTTTTTTTTTGGAGGGGAGAACACCATTCAACCCACTAGAGAAGGCTTCTTGAGGAAGCGACATTTAAGCTGAGGCTTGAAGCCTAAGTCAGAGTTAGATGAGGTGAGGGGAAGGAGGGGAGTATCGGAGGACTGTCTCAGAGAGCGGGGAGCACAGTAAGGCTCTGGAGTGAGGTGTGGAGTTCAGGGCAGAGTGCAGAGAGGCGAGGCTGGGGCTTAGGTTGTTGGGGTTGGATCGTGCGGAGCCCTGGGAGCCCTGCTTGGGAGTCTGCATTTTCTCTTAAGGGCAATGAGAGGAATTAGGGGGTGTCAGATGAGGGGGAGAGAGTGCAGGACACAATCAGATTAACATTTTACAGCATCCAAAGTGTGTGCCAGAGCCAGGCAGGAACCAGGGAGACCAGTTAGGAGGGTTTTGCTGTGCTCTAAGCAAGGGCTGGTGGCCTGGACCAGCGGGTGGCAGTGAGGATGGGGAGAAGCAGGCAGACAGACATCTAGAATGGAGAATTAGAGGACGTGATGGTTGGTTGGGGCTGAGGAGTCATGAGAGACAGGCTGCAGGAACGACTCCTAAGCGCCTGGCTGGAGCAACAGGGTGAGCAGTGGGGTGTCACTCTGACCTGCACAAGGAGTGAGTCGGAAGGAAGGAAGGACTAAGGATGAGTTTGGTTTGGGCCACGATAGTTCAGCAGTTTGTGGGAGCTGGTGCCAAGGCAAGGTGTCCAGCGGCTAGTTGGCTACATGGAGCCCAGACGCAAGGTCTAGACTAAGGAAACAGGACTGAGAGTCACAGCCTTTAGACAGTAAATGAAGCCTCAAGAGGAGACAAGTTCATCGAGGGAGAGTTGCAAGTGTGAAAAGAGCAAAGAGCCTAGGACAGAGCCCAGGGAGAAAACACAGAACGAAACACATCATTCGCGGGTGGAGGAGCGTAGGAAGGAGACTGAACGTGAGATCCCGACAGCAGTTGTGTCACGGAAAGGACGGAGCAGGGAGGAGTCTAGAAATGACTGTTTCAATGCTGATGGACGGAGTCCCCAGAAAGGGAGAGACTGAAGATGACAGCGGAGCCGCCCTCCCTGAGCGGGTGGCTGAGGAGGGGTCCAGAGCGCAGGAGCATGGAGGGAGGAGCGTGCCCTCCTCTGGAATAACCAGAGGGAAGGGAGAAGGTCAGGTGTGCAGATGTGGCAAATGGTACAAGCATTGCCTTCTGGAAGCATCTATCTTCCGGTCGAAGCAGCATGGGGTGATCTGTTGAGAGTGAGGGGGAGGTGGCAAAACTGCAGGGTGGAGATTTGAAGCAGGAGGTCAGGGAGGAGTTGACTCGAGAAACAAGGTGGAGCCGCAGAGGCCAAGGAGATGCTGTCTGGGAAGCGACTGAGTGAGCCGGTCAAAAGGTAAGAAGTCACAGTTCTGTGATGGCAGAGGAGGAGCAGATCTGGTTCGACAAGCTCAAGGTGTGTCCGTGAGCATAGGCGGCTGAAGGGGAGAAAAAAGAGACAGAAGCCAGAGGCTCTGGTGTGATGAGCCCTCGCGGTGGACCTGGAAGCTGGCGGGGTTGGTGGAGAGAAAGTGCGAACCGAGAGCCCAGATCTGCACTGGAAGGAAGGCAGGGACCTGCGAGGAGCAGAGTTTCCAGGCAAGTGGAAGAGCCCTCGTCCCAGGAAGCTGGGCTGAATATGGGAATGCACTGCTCCAGCTGACCATGGTCAGCAAACGTGTCTAAGGATGGGCTGTTTCTTCAACCTGAGATAAAACCTAATTAATCAGATTCCTTTCACATGAAAAATTACTGAAAATGATCTACCAAGTGATCTAAAAAATTGTGCAATGAATGAATGCAACTGCAACAGGAAAAAATATCTGCAAAACAGTCAATATGGTTGTTTTCATAAAG
>RJWJ010044235.1:0-12266 GCA_004363605.1 Indri indri | reverse complement strand
AAAAAAAAAAAAAAAAAAAAAAAAAAAAAAAAAAAAAAAAAAAAAAAAAAGAACAGTTTCAAGTTTACAGAAAATTGAACATAAAGTACAGAGAGTTTCCATATACTTCTCCCGCCCAAGCCCCATTCCCCCTACTATTAATGTCTTGCATTAGTGTGGTATATTTGTTACAATTGATGAGCCAATATTAATTAACAAAAACCCAAAATTTACATTAGGATTCACTCCTGGTATTATGCATTCATGGGTTTTGACAAATGTGTAATGACTGTATCCATCAGTATAGTATCACACAGAACAGTTACACTGTCCTAAATATCCTCTGTGTTCCACCTGTTCATTCCTCCCTTCCTCCAACCCCTGATAACCACTGATCTTTTTACTGTCTTCACACAGTTTTGCCTTTTCTAGAATATCATATAGTTGGACTCATACAGTATATAGCTTTTCAGATTGGCTTTTTGCATATAGCAATATGCTTTTAAGTTTCTCTACGTTTTTTCGTAGCTTAATAGCCCATTTTTTTCTAGCTCATGTCATTTGATCATTGAATAATATTCCATTGTATGGATGTACAACGGTTTATTTAATCATTCACCTATTGAAAGGCATCTTGGTTTGTTTCCAAGTTTTGGCTATGAATAAAGCTGCAATAAACATTTGTATGCAGGTTTTTATATAGACGTATGTTTTCAACTCATTTGGATAAATACAAAGGAGCATGACTGCTGGATTGTATAGTAAGCGTGTGTTTAATGTTGTAAGAAACTGTTAGACTGTCTTCCAAAGTAGCTGTACCATTTTGCATTCCCACCAGCAATGAATGAGAGTTCCCATTGCTCTACAAGCATTCGGTTGTCAGTGTTTTGGATTTCAGCCATTTTAATAGGCTGAAATTCTAACAGGCTTTATGTAGTCTTGTTTTAATTTACATTTCATTGATGACATAGTGTTGAACATCTTTTCATATACTTATTTATTTATCATCTATATATATTCTTTGCTAAAATGTCTGTTTAGATCTTTTGGCCATTTTTAAATTGGGTTGTTTATTTTCTTGTTGTTAAGTTTTACGAGTTCTTTGTATATTTTAGATATTAGACCTTTACCAGATACATGATTTATAAATATTTTCTCCCAGTTTGAGGCTCCTCTTTCATTCTCTTAACAGCATCTTTTGCAGAGCAGAAGTTTTTAATTTTAATGAAGCCCAATTTACCAATTTTTTTTAATGTCTCTTGCTTTTTGTTGTAGCTGAAAAGTCATCACCAAACCCAAGATCACCCAGATTTTCCCCTATGTTATCTTCTAGGGAGTTTTATATTCTTACGTTTTGCATTTAGGTCTATGATCCATTTTGAATCCATTTTTGTGAAAGGTGTAAGGTCTGTGTCAGAATTCATTTTTTTAAATATGTTGATATCTAGTTGTTCCAGCACCATTTGTTGAAAAGACTTATCCTCTTTCCATTGAATTGTCTTGCTCCTTTCTATGGGCCTATTTCTGGGCTCTCTATTCTGTTCTAATGATCTATTTGCCTATTCTTTCACTAATACCACACTGCCTTTGATTACGGTAGTTTTACAATAAGTCTTGAAGTCAGGTAGTGTCAGTCCTCCAAGTTTGTTCTTCTTCAGTATTGCTTTGGCAACTCTGTTTTTCTTTTTTTGCCTTTCCATATAAACTTTAGAATCAGTTCATAGATATCACACATAAACTCTTTGAAATTCACAACTCTGATACAGTGGTATGGAAAAGGCCACTTAATTTACCCATTGACAGATGAGCTGAGGCCCAAAGCAGTTAAGGATTTGTCCAATGTCATGAAAAGACTCAAATCCAGGTCTTCCATTGCCAAGTCCCTGGCATTTTCCTCTCTACTGTATCTCTAGATAGAAGGATCAAACATGTATATGGACTGGCTTCAAAATTAGTTGATTGCCTAATATACCTGGCCTATATGCAAAACAGAACCCAGTACTTATCAGAGACACAGGTCTACTGCACAGCAACCTGCTTGCAAAGCTACCAACAGCTCAGAGTGATAGGGAAGATGACAGCTCGTGGTGTTAAGAGGACTGGGAGTGAGGAAGTTGGCAGCCCCACATGCCAGAAATGAGAGCGGTCAAGCTGTTAGGATGTGGCTGCCTAAACTGTCTTTCTAAAATCAAACTTGGCTCACTGAAACTATTAGCAAAATATTAAGAGATAAAGTAAATTGTCTGTACTAAAATAAGCCATCCCTTGATCTTAAATTCCTTGCTATTTCACAAGTACATCTCTAAAGCTGATTGGAAAATTATTCTCTTGTATCATATGTAACATGTGACTGTCACCGGTAAAGAAGCCAAGCTCCGTAAAATAATTTAAAGAGGTTTATTCTGAGCCAAATTTGAGGACCATGGCCCAAGAAGCCTTGGGCAAGTGGATTCGCAGTGGTTGGGCTACAATTTGGTTTTATACATTTCAGGGAGACAGGAATTACAGGTAAAGTCATAAATCAATACATGGAAAGCCCAAAAAAGTGGGACATCGCAAAGTGGTGGGGGCGGGGGGGGGGCGTGTTATAGGTTATAAGTGGGTTTAAAGATTCTTTGATTTGTAATTGGTTAAAGAAATGAAGTTTTGTCTAAAGGTTTGGAATGTTTTCAGTTAAGATAAGGAAATTTGTTAATCAGAGACAAGCCACCTGACATATATATACCCAGACTCAAGTGATTTGTTATGTAAATTGAGGACCTGCAGGTTTGTCTTGCATAGCCTTAGGCCTGTTAATGAGTTACAAAGGATATCTACAAGAAGAGAAGGGAGGATGATGAGGCAGGTCTGGCCTCCCTTCTCATGGCCAGTAACTCAGCTTTAGGGTATTTCTGGGATCCCCTTGGCCAAGAGAGGGTCCATTCAATGAGCTGGGGGGAGCTTAAGATTTTATTTTAGTTCACAAGTCACACTTCTTCCAAAACCGAGTCTTAAAAAAAACCTATTTTTCTGTATTTTTTTCTTGTTAGAAAAATAATACAGGTTTTAGGAAAGAATTCAAAAATACAGAAAACTATAAGAAGAAAAACAAAATTATGTATATTCTTATCACACAGAGAAAACCGCCATTACTAGTTTAGTATTTTCCTTCTGGTATTTGTTTCATGCTTATATCTAGTGTCTGAGGGTTGTTCTTTTTAATTACTTTTAGTTAATTATTTTTCACTGGGCCATCATATTTGAGTGTGTGTATATCTGGGGTTTTTCTGTTACATTATCATGAGCATTTCCTATGACATTGCATATACTTCATGAATATGACTTTTAATGGTTGCATTATATTCTATCATATGGCTCTATAATTATTAATTTAATAATGCTACCATTATTAGAAAATTTGCTATTATAATTATATTCTCAAAGCACAGCCTTGTACATGTCTTCATCTATGTCTTTGACTTCAAAATTGTCCTTCTTAAGTAAGGACAAGGATGCTTTTTCTTAGGAGGCAGAGCTCCTCAAAGATTTTGTTGTCAGTTTTGTCAGAACATGTGTGTTTTTAACACATTAGTGCCATATTCTTCCCACTGTCTTCACATCTGAAAACAATGTGAGCCACTTATCTTGTCTCTTTTCCATCAATTTGTTTGTTTTTACCCTTTTGGTAGCTCTTAGGCAGATGTAAATATCTTTTTTTTTTTCATGTTAGGATAAAGATGTAGGACAGTAACCTTTCAAAGGAGGTACTCAAATGAAAACTAAACCAAAAACTGTCAAAAAAAGAAAACCCGTACAGACTTGTCATTAATCAGGACCTGCCAGCCAGAATTTGCCAATAGTTTAGATGCTCCTCTGCATAAGGATTACTTAGATTACCTGAAAAACTTTCTCCTCCAATTCCAATAAGTTGAATTTGCTCACTTTTGAAATGTACAAATCTAAATGCAGGAAAATGATAATGAAATGGAAAAAAAAAGTTCTCTCTCTCTTTCTTCCAGAATGTATAAAACCTAAATGTCTGAATCCTCTCTTTTTTTGCCATATTAATGACATTTTTTCTGCCCATTTTATCAAATCTGCTGTGCAATCAATTGGATTGAGACATTGAAATCATCTAAGGCACTATACCAACTATATTTTTATAGCAATGTTTAAACCGTATATGTGAAGTATCTTAGGGTAGAGTGGGCAATTGATTGTCTATTGCTATAATTTTAGAGTCACCAAAGAGCACACCAACCTCAATATTGTATAACTTATTCATAAAAATATAGCCCTTATTACAAGAAAACTATAGACTAAAATTTCTTGTAGATAAATGCAAAGTTTCTCAACAAAATATTAACAAATCAAACCAGAAATATATATAAATGATGACAAAGTGGGTTCATTCTAGAAGTAGAAGGTTGGTTTAGCATTTTAACTCAGTAAGTATAATTCGTCACATTAACAGAATAAAGGAAAAACACAATATGACCATCTCAGTAGATGAAGAAAAAGCAACCAGCAAAATTGCTAATTCATTTATAATAAAAATTCTCAGAAAACTGGGAATAGAAGGAAACTTTCTCAATGTGATGAAAGGCATCTACGAAAAATCTATAGCTAACATCAAATTAGCTGAAATCTGAACATTCTCCCACTAAGATTGGGAAGAGGCAAGAATGTCTGTTCTCACCACTTCTATTCAACATTGTACCAGAAGTCCTAACCAGTGCAAGAAGGCAGGAAGAAGAAAGAAAAGACATAAAGATTGGAAAAGAAGTAAAGCATTCTCTATGTGTAGACAACATAGTATTTTTTATGTAGAAAGTCCTAAGGAATTGAAACAAACAAACAAACAAAAACTACTAGAAGTAAGACATATGTTTAGCAAGGTCTCAGGATGGAAGGTCAACATGCGAAAGTCAATTATACAGTATTTCTATAATACTAATAGCAAAAAATTGGAAAAAAAAATTTAATGCATTTACAATAATGTCAAAAATAAATAGAACACTCAGGAATAAATTTAACAAAAGACATGCAAAATATCTATGTTGAGAATTATAAAACATTACTGAGAAAAATTAAAGAACACTTAAATAAATGGAGAGATATACCATTTTCATGGAACAGAAGGCTCAATATTGTTAAGATGTCAGTTCTTCCCAAATTGATTTATGGAGCCAATGTAATGATCAAGTTCTAATCCCATTAGGCTGTTTTTATTCAACATTGTGCCAAAAGTGTAATACAATAGAAGTAAAATCAAAATTGACAAATTCATTCCAAAATGTATATGGAAATGTAAGGGACCTACAATAGCAAAAACAGTTTTAGAAAAGAAAAAGTCCAGAAGGTTTATACTCCCTGACTTCAAGATTTATTATAAAGCTCCAGTAATCATACCCAAGGATAGGTGAAGAGATCAATGGAAAAGACCAGTGGAACAGAGTCCTTGAATAGACATATACCTACATAATAAATTGATTTTAAACAAAAATGCCAAATAAATTCAATGTAAAAGAAAAGTTTGTTCGATGGAAAAAGGAAAGTTTGTTTAGCAAATGGTACTGGAACAATTGAATATTCATATTAAAAAAAGATAAACTTTTACCCCTACCTTATACCATAGGCAAAAATTAATTCAAGGTTAATTATAGACCTAAATATAAGAGCTAAAGTGATGACAGTTTTAGTAGAAAACACAGGATAATATCTTGTGATATAATAAGAAATATACATTTGGTCTCTGCCCTGGTTTCCTGGCACACCACTCCTAAAACCATTGGAATCTCCAAAGTGATGTGTCTTTTTGTATGCTAATGAGATAACCATGACGGGGGGGGGGGGGCGGGGGGGTGTAACTGGATGGGGCCTGGTTGCCAGGGGAACCAGTCACGTGATTAGAGGGTTGGAACTTTTAACACTCCCCCATCTCCAGGAGGGGAGGGGGACTGAAGATTGAGTTGATCATCAACGGCCAATGATTTAACACATTAACTGCCCTGTGAGTTATATTTAACTCACACTAGTTTTGAGCCCAGAGCCTTGTGGTGAAGCATATGTAGTTCACACGCATCTTCAGCTTGGAAGCCGGGAGAACTATTTTTCAAGTTGCATATAACTCATGCACAGAAAACAATAAAAAATAACAAATTTTTCATTAAATTAGAAAGGATTGTTTTGTTTTTGAAGTTTTTATTCTATTTTCATAATAAAACACTGTGGCTCCAAAGAAAAAAATTTTTTTTCTAGTGTGGCAGTCAATACCTACACAGCGAAGTCACTGTAAAAACCCAAAAGGACAGGTTCGGAGAGCCTCCTGGTTGCTGAACGCATCCAAGTACAGGTGCACCCCAGCTCTTCAAGGACAGAAGCTTCTGTGCTCAGAACATTTAAGAACCTTGCCCTATGTATCTCTTCATCTGCTTTTTCATTTTTATCCTTTAAAATATTATTTGTAATAAATTGGCAATAATAAGTAAAGTGTTTTCCTGAGTTCTGTGAACTGCTCTAAGAAAGACCAACCCAAACAGGGGGCTATGAGAATTCCCAAATTATAGTCAGTTGGTCAGAAGTTCAGGACAGAAGTGGGGGGCAGTCTTTTGAGCCCTTAACCTATGGGATCTGACACTAACTCCAGGTAGATAGTGATAGAATTCGGTTAAATTGTAGGACACCCAGCTGGTATTGGAGAATTGCTTGTTGGGGGAGAAACCCATACGCATTTGGTCACAGAAGTGTTCTGTGTTGAGTGTTGAGAGTATAAGAAGATTGTCCTATACAATCTTCATGGCCTGGAGGTAGGCAGGTAAACAGGACAAGAAAGCAAATAATCATATATATATATATAGGAAGTGGTAACTAAGACTTCAAACTGAAAAAATTATGTTCATCAAGACATCGTTAAGAAAATCAAAAGGCAAGCTACAGATTAGGAGAAAATATCTGCAAAAGACTTGTGTCTAGAATACCTACTACAATGGAACAAATGTGTCAAACAACCCAATTTTTTAAATGGGCAAGGCTAACGCAGGCACTTCACAGAGCAAAATAAATGGACCAATAAACACATACAAATGTTCAACATCATAAGTCATCAGGGAACTGCAAACTAAAACCACAGTTAGATATAACTACATGTCCACTACAATGACAAAATTTTAAAAGGTTGACAATACAACACACGGAAATGAAGTGGAGTAACTGGTACTCTCATATATTGCTGGTGAGAATGCAACGGTATAACCACACTGGAAAAGTTTTAACTACTTTATATACATATTGTTAAAATATACCCCAGAAACAGACAAAATGGACTCCCTGTGGCTAAAATGAGACACACACACACACACACACACACACACACACACACACACACACACACACACACACACAGAATCTCAGGGCTAGCAGGATGGAGGAATAGTTGTGTCTTGCGGTGTTATTAATTGCCAAGAGGTTTCTTTCCTGTAACTAAGCAGAAACCAGCTCCTGGAAAGCATTGCCGGAACAACTGCAAGTGGAAATTTCCCAACTAACCTTGACAGACCACCAGACGCCAACCAACAACCTCCTTCCCCCACCTTGCAGTCCTGCCATGACTCTGACTGGAGAGGACCGGTCTTATAAACATTCTTTATTGATAAATAGCCACAGACCTTAAGCCAGTTTCAGTCGGCTTGTGGATACTGTGCACGAATTGTCTTTGTGCCCTGTAGTTCACCTCAGGCACAGAGCCCAATTCCACATCATTTTAATGCTAGAACCCCACCCCAAAGGGTTACATACGTGTTTACATATATGTTTACCCACTGCGCTCACACCTGACTTCCCTCATGGACAGAATTTCCCCCAACATGTATGTTAGGCTGTCTGTAAGACAAATACACCAGCTCCTGCCCCCGTCTGAAGAGCTGCCCTTTTGGTTTTCCCCAGAAGCTGTGTTCCCTGATTCTCAAATTGTTTCCCCCTCTGAAAATAGTCTTCTCCTTTCCTTCCTCTGTGGGTTTCACGATCATTTGTCAACAATATATCTACAAAGTTAAATATACACCTACCCCTTAACCCAGTAATTCTAATCCTTTTTATTCAAGAGAAATGAAATATATAGCCAGGCGCGGTGGCTCACGCCTGTAATCCTAGCACTCTGGGAGGCCGAGGTGGGCGGATCGTCCTGAGCTCAGGAGTTCGAGACCAGCCTGAGCAAGAGCGAGACCCGGTCTCTACCAAAAATAGAAAGAAATTAATTGGACAGCTAAAAATATATATAGAAAAAACTAGCCGGGCATGGTGGCGCATGCCTGTAGTCCCAGCTCCTTGGGAGGCTGAGACAGTAGGATTGCTCGAACCCGGGAGTTTGAGGTTGCTGTGAGCTAGGCTGACGCCATGGCACTCGCCCCAGGCAAGAGAGTGAGACTCTGTCTCAACAAAACAAAACAAAACAAAACAAAACAAAACAAAACAAAAAAAAGGAAATATATATATGTTCACAATGATTTGTTTATAGAAACTTAATTCACAATAGTCAATAAGTGGAAAACACAAATGCTCATGACAGTGAATGGATAAACAAATTGAGCTATATTCATGCAATCAAATCCTACTTAACAATACAAGGGAATGAACTGCTGATACCCACAGCAACATGGACAAATCTCATAGACATTTTGTTGAGTGAGAGAAGCCAGTCACAAAAGAGTACATATTGTATAATTCCATTTATATGACATTCTAGAAAAGGCAAAATAAAGAGGAAAAAAAAAAAAACCCATCAGAGTGGTTGCCAGATTTTGGGGGGGTCAGGGATTGACGGGGAAGGTACACAAAAGAAACCTGGGGAGGCTGAGATTGTGATGTGGGTGGGGGTTTCATAGGTGTAACCTTTTGTCAAAATCGTAGTTAAGAATTTTGCATTTCAATGTATGTAAATTTTATTTAAGAAAGAACTGTAATAAAAAATATATTATTTAATTGGGGGCAGGAGGAGTTTGGCAGTATAGATTAAAAAACAATGGCAAAAAGTGGGTAATTGCCAAAGCTGGATGATGGTTACATGGGATTCATTACACATGTGTAATGTTCTGTGATTTCCGTAACAAAAAAATGAAAAGGTATAGTCCTTGCTTTCTCCAGACTATGGGACTCTAAGAAGGATAACCAAGGGAAATTAAATTATAACAATAGGTTTTGATCTGGAGCTACCTGTGACTGTGTAGGTAAGTGTGTCTTGTGCTGGAATTCTGTCTTAGGAATCCCACCTGCCTCCCAATAAACCTACCTTCCTCAATATAAACTTCAACAAGAATAAAGGTGATCACTTGCTCTTCATCTGCCTGATTCTTGGGTCTTCTTTTTCAATTGGTTCAGAAAGTAGTTGGGAGAGAAGGATGCAATTTACGGGGCCTGTTCAGTTTCCTTACAACGTTATCACCTCTGCCTCCTGGATTGACCTTAGCATTGCCATGGAGCTTCGTCTTGTCAATATCATGCCTGCTGAGATGGGGAAGGGCTCTCTCCTCAGCAGTGTTGCTATTACTTATGAGGATTCTCTAAAGGGTAGTTTTGTTTCCCCATTTTTTTTATAGCCTGCTACATCAAAAAACTTGCAGCCAACTGCCTTCGATCTGATCAGAGGACACCTGGGAGAACCAGCACAGCATCACATTCAAGAGGACCTTCCTCCCCTGCCAATCAACCAGTGTCCTGGGGCCTGCTAACCTCTGGGTGAGTTCTTTGCTATCTTAGAGGCACACAATGATCTTCTTTCAGCTGAGTCTTAATCCAGGTGCCCTAAGGCCCAACCACTCATCTGGAGGTCCTCTTGATCACTTCTCCCAGAGTTTAAATACATTGAGTCTTTATGCAAATAGGTCTCCAAATGGCCCATCCCAGAAGGTCAGAATTTCTTAACTGAATATGTACATTAGGCTTCCTCAGTGTTAAGAGGTTTAGGTCTGTAAGAAATGGACTCTCTCAGCCAAAACACTATGTCAGAGAGGTTGGGTGATTGGTGAAGATCCCGAGTTGGAAAGCAGCACAAAAGAACTAGAATGTGGATGTACTAACTCCCAATCCATGATTAAAAGGCTTATCCATAAAGATATGCTGTAACTAAGGTATCTTTTGCTTGAAAGAAAGAAACCAGATGCAAACTATTTTAAGCCCAAAATGGAATGTATTGGAAGCATACTGAGGTAGTTCACAAAATCAAAGGAGAAAACGCTAGAATTAAGGAGGTACTGAAAATTTCAGGGACTAGAATTGTGGACACAAATACAGTTGACAACCTTTTTCTCTCTCAGTTTTTAAATTTTCTTTTAGGTAGTTCCTCAGAAATTTCATAATAGTAATAAATTTCATGCTAACGAAGATTGCAGATATGTTTTAAAACTAGAGAATGAGAAATAAAAATAAAATCCTAAGCCCCCAATGGAATGAATGGACTCCCACTTGGCCAAGGGAACTCCAGAGAAACCTTAAAATTGAGTTCTCAGACATGGCGGGATGGGAGATCAGACATCCCCCTCCCTCACTAGTCACCATTACACTTTCTTCCTAAGGGTTAAAACATAACCAGCCCTTTAGAAAGACTTGCCCCATGCCGATTTCAACCAACCACCTAAAGCTACTCCTCCCTTTTTGTGGTCTTGGTTTGGACAAGACTAACCGACACTCCTTCCTGATAAGATACCGCCCACCGTGGGGTTGTTCAGACCAGTCTACAAAGGCTGTGCACAGAGGATTGTCATGTCCTCTGCTTCACCTTCTGATATCAGAGGGCTGAAAACTCCACCCCGGGATCATGCTAACACCACCATTTTTTCAATATGGGATCCATGAATCAGCATGAAGCTCAATGGCGCATGCACATGTTTCTCTTTTCATAAATATTCATGACTCCTCCTATAGCTTATTAACTATGTATATTCAGCCTCTCAGCTCAGCATAAATTCCTGCCCCCCTCACCCCTCTCTCGAATGGAAGTACTTGCTCTTGATTTCTGCCCAAGGCTATGCTTCCCAGCCTGCACGGCCAACCTGCAGGCTGCAACCCTTTATGAGAAATAAAGCTCTCCTTTTCAAATTTATGAACCTCATCATTTTTTAGCTGACAAGAGGATTCATGATTATTCTTATAAGCTCATCAGAATTACTTATTTATATTATAGTGCACAGAATTTTTTTTCTTCTTTTTTCCTTGTGAGAATTACACTTAGAAAATTTACTATTAAAAAACACTCCAAAAGGCAATTCCTTGATGCTTACTTGAACATTCTTCCTGAAGCAAGTTCTCACACTTAGGCTGCCTTGCATGGGTCTGTTTATGCATCAGGTTCCTCCACCTGACAGTCTCCCTTCCAGCTTCAGGGACGCCACTCCTCGTGAGCGTCACTGTGTTTTATTCTCATCCTCACCAGCTAAGAAGCTTACATTGAACTTCGCTTTCTGTTGCTTATATTAAGAAACAACAGGTATTTCTTCATACACACCCTGCCCCACCAACCTGCCACTCTCTTGCTATCAGGAAAGACAGTCATGGGCAGCTCACTTAACCACTGCAGGCTACATAAAAATGCACGTTAGGGTTGGGATATTTCCTTTCATGGAGATAAGGTCCCCTCCTGGCCTGTGCTGGGAGAATCTTTCCCTGTTCCTGGCTTGATGTGTACTTCTTTGTTCTGCTTAAGTTGGCATGTGTGGCATATGGCGACTGGCCAACCCCACTGCTGAGGAGGGAAGTGGGGTCCTTCATCTGCAGCTCACGAGGGGTGCATGCAGACCGTCTCCCTGCATCGTTTGCAGGATGGGACCTGCTGGCCATGGGACCCTTGCTTACTATTAAAGTTGGCCTTGTTCTGTCTCTTCTCTGTGTGAGTAAAGCCCTGTTCCATCCAGTACTTACACGAGTCATGTCTTTCTTGGCAACCTTAACACCTGCAAACCAAGCAGTGAATTGACATCTGGGTACTGCTGCTTCTAGTGGTAGGCATTGTTATGCTCTTTCCTGTCTTCCCTCAGTGGATCTATCCCCTGGAGGTGGTGACAGGTGTCACTTGCCCAACAGAGGAGGATGTTTGGGGTGTGTGGGATATGCCCTCCCTCCATACCACCTGAGAATCGCTTATCTATAGAACATACTTATTATTTTAATCCCTCACCATTCCTACCCCATAACAGATGCCCAATGCATGTTTACTGAACCAAATTGGCCTGTAATAAACACCACCTTAAAGATCCGGGCCAACCAAGTTGGCCTGTAATCCCAGCACTTAGGGAGGCCAAGGTGGGAGGATTACTTGA
>RJWJ010044234.1:0-12265 GCA_004363605.1 Indri indri | reverse complement strand
ATGTCCACTAAATGCTTATGTGCCCCAAGCCATTATTTCAGCTTAACTTTACATGGCATGTTTGAGTCCCTTCATCCTACTGGTTGCTTTTCTTAATGTCCCTCTTAAAATGTGACAACCAGAATGGAGCACAATAAGCTCAAAATAGCCAAGCAGACATGACTAACACCTATGAATGTAACTCCAGATTGCAGTGACTTTTTTAGGTAGCCAGATCATACTGTTGGTTCATATTGAAAGGTTAACTAATCCTCGTTTTTGTTTTTTTTTTTTCGGTAACATATGTTGCTTTTTAAGCTATCCTATCCTTATATAGTTAGCTGTTTGCTCCTAAGCCTAGGACTTTACAAATGTCATTTTAAATATCTCGTTATTTGGATCAGCTCACTCTTCAAACTTGTTGAAATCCATTTTGAATTCTATCCCCCCAATATTTCATCCATTCTCTCTCTACATCATCTGCAAACTTAATCAACAAAGTCCTTTTAAAAGGCTGAATTACCAAGAAGTAATATGAGCCAAAATTAAAAATTGGAAGTTTCCCTCTCATTTTTATAATTCCTTACCATTATATTTTCCACCTCGAACAATATAAATATCCATCCCTTTTTTTTCAGATTCTTATGCTCCTACTAGTCCATATCAACAAGTTTTCACTTAGTTATGCAAGCATCCTTCCATCTCTTATGCAGTTAGTCTTTCTATCATGCTCTCTCTTTCTTTCTCCATGTATATATTCTCTTTTTCTCCTAAATAAAATATTTTCCGTATATTACTGCCTGGTTTTCATTTTTGAGTGTATTTTTCTCCTAAGCTACCTTCCTAATTTAATAATCTGTTCATTCATGAAAAATACATTGAGCAATTACTATATGGTCAGCAATAAAACCTCAAAGATTAAAAGATGCATATTTCAAAATTTATTGTCTAAAGGGAAAATAGACATAAAAACTAAAACACTATTAGTTCTTTTTAATAAAGAAGAATATGCAGTTTCTTGGGAATGGAGGTATGCAAGGTCATGATTATGTTGACAGCCCACTAAATTTAACCTAGGTAAGGAATGAAATGAGGGCAAAGCCAGGGGTAGGGAAGCTATGGGGGTGAGGGAGTGGGAAAGGGAGGTTGACACCAGAAAGGGAATAGGCTCATTTGCAAAACGTGCTGGAGCTAACTCACACCTACTCAAAAGAGTCATATCTCTACCCAATACTGTCACCAATAACTTCAGGTTGGTAGTTGAAATTGGCCATGGTGAGAGTATTTACATGACAGAAATCAGCAAATGTTACAAATTTGGGCACTTTTATTTTTATCACAACACTGGTTGTTAAACATTTACCAGCACGCCACAGAACCAATGGATTAGAAGAGTTGTTATAATTTTTTTTTAAATTGTTGGAGTCGGAGTCCCAGAGGGAAGGAGCTGGAAAGATAGAAAAATGTCGTCAGTGGATGCTGATTCTGACATATTAGCAACTGGTCCAGGGGAAGTTCTTCCTCTTTTCTCAGCACCCCCTTCCCACCCTCACCCTCACTTTGTCACATTTCTCTGGGCCTGGTTTGCTCCTCTCTCCCTACTCCAAGCCCTTTATGCCCCAGTTTACTCCTCAGAGTATTTCTTCCAGTCTGTCCAAGAAATCGACTCAAGTCTTAGCTAACAATCCTTACTGTTATTAACATGTTGAAATTATGGTCTGCATTTGGGCAGAACTTCTCCAGTCACTTCTTCACAGAAGTCTGAGAAAACTAATTTGTAAAAAAGACTTTCTTCAGAGCCCCTTTTTTGACAACCAGACAACCAATGGCTTAATTGATCTGACCAGCACAGAAGAAGATGAAAGAAAAGGTGTACCTGGTGGCCTCTGAGTGATTACACCACGACCAGTGTCTCAGTCCCTTTGTATTGTTATTAATATAAAGGACTTTTCGAGGCTGGGTAATTTATAAAGAAAAGAGTTTTATTCGGCTCATGGTTCTGTAGACAGTACGAGAAGCACGGTGCCAACGTGCCAACATCTGCTTCTGATGAGGGCCTTAAGAAACTTCCATTCGTGGTAGGTGAAGAGGACCTGGCATGTGCGGCCTCACTTGGCAAGAGAGAAAGCAAGAGAGAAAAGGGAGGGAGGTGCCAGACTCTTCAACAACCAGATCTTGAGGGAACTCTCCAAGGACCTAACAGAGTGAGAACTCCCTCATTACTGTGAGGACAGCACAAAGCCATTCATGAGGGATCTGCCCCTGTGATCTAAGCACCTTCCATTAGGCCCCACCTACAACACTGAGGATCAAATTTCAATATGGGGTTTGGAGGGTCAAATATCCAAACTACAGCAACCGGTAAGATGAGACCAGAGAGTGCATATACAGTCAAAAAATGGCATTTCACTTCTGCTGATAATCTAAGTAAACTCATTACCTTTGGGGCATATCATTGATTTCAAATTACTGCAAGTTACAAGATACGCTGTGCATATAAGAATAAGAAGGTCAAATATAGTGCCTTGCATTAGCTCTTGCCCTGGTATCTGATATTACACTAATTTTCAGATGCTCACTTGTGCCCCTGGGCATTCAGAAATATTTTCTTTCTGTTTATAAATATGTCAAGTATTCCCTTCTGTTGCTTTAATCATGTACAGCTGTTAATTTAGGGCTAGTTTCAGAAAATGGCACTACAGGGTGAAAAGGACTGCATTCAGACTTTATCAACCATCTGGAGTGGTAAGCTGCTTTGATGTCCTTATATCTCCCTGATTTGATGTCTACAAAATAGAAAAGTATCTGGTAAAAGTACATTGGTATAGACGTAATTGATACATGCTCACATTTGCAGAAACTTTCATGCTTATTGAGAAAGCTGTCTTTGTTACAGCCATATTTTATAAAATTATTAAGTGAGCCTCCTTCAGTCTGTTGAACAAGGATTTACAGGAATTGTTTTACAGAGTTACTTTTGCGTCACAGCTGCTGTTGATAGAATCTTCTTCATTGCACCCCATTCTTTATTTCAGATTGGCTAGGAAACCTCTTCAGGAAGATCTTGGGTGTGTAATCTGGAGTCTTCCTCAACAAGAATGATGCCATCTATTCACCCAAGAAATTCTGATCCCACCTAACAGGAATGAAACCTATAGAGTGGAACTTTTAACTTAAGCAATGATACCCCCTCCCCATTCTTGAGAGTACCTCATCAGAGGAACAAAATAACAAGTATAATGATACATCAGTGAATGGTTTCATTTCTTTCCCTTGGTAATGCAAATGCATCCACAGAAATTACCTTCTACTAAAAATTGCAATTAATTTTATACATGTAAATGGTGTTGTTAATTTAAAGTTAAAATACAATTATTAAATAACTTTACTTTTACAAAATACCTAACTTTACTTTTGAAAAATTACATAAAATTATGTATTAAAATTACAAAAAATTAGAAATGTAAAGATTTCAAGTAATATGCCTTAATTTATCCCTGGCCCTGATGTTTCTTTCACAATATAATCTTACTTGCAAGATGTTTCCATATATTTTGAGCACTATGTATCACTGGAATAGATTTTCACAGACATGATAAATATGTAATTACCTAGAATAATGTATCATTTGGAATGTTTTCAACTTCGTATAATATAAATCCCAATTTGACTGGCTTAAATAAAAAGGAAAATCAACTATCTCACATGACAAGTCCTAGGTTGGACAGCTTCAGAATTGGCTGATGCAAGTGATGTCATGAGACACTCAAGTTCTTTCCATCTTTCTGCTCTGTATCCTTGGCATGTCAGCAATGTTTGTGCCATCTTTTCTCATGATCACAAGATGGCTGCTACTATTCTAGTCATCAAGTCCACACAGAGAAATATCTAGCAGACAAAGTCTATCCTTTCCTTATGTTTCTTTATAAGAATGAGATACTATTTCCAGAAGCTTCCATGTAATCACCTTTCACATATAATTGGCCAGAACTGGGTCACATGCCCTACCCTAATGCAGTCACAGACAAGGGGAATGGAATTACCAAGATGAGCTTAGACTGTCCCATATTTACTCTTGGGTCATGTGAGGGATGCTGCCAAATGCAGGTTCAGCTGCCCATCACTCAAAAACAAGACATGAGAGGCAAGTGTTGGTGAAAGAAAGGTGGTTTATTCAAGTGCTGGCAGCTTGAGAAGAGGGCGGACTATTGTCTCAAAAACCATCTCATTTCCTCTGCTTACCAAGCAACTTACAAAAGGAAGAGGTAAAGAGGGTTGATGGCATAAAGCAAGCTTTGTGTAAGTCATCATGATTTGTTCAATGATTATCAGCAAATAATATGCCATCTGGTGGATCTTGTCATCAGCCGTCTGCAGCTGGCCTATTCTATTAGATTTTAATATCTATTTTGGACTCTTGATCTGTTTTTCCTCAAGGTCCTTTTCAAATCTTGTACCCAGCAGCGTGTAAGCCAGCAACAGGTTAATTCTAAACTTTTAAGACAGAACAAACTGAAAGCACACTGGGAGCAATGGTTTCCCTTCAGCTAGCCTAGAGTTACAGTCTGAATAGCCCTTGGGGTGCTCTTATAGGGAAGGCTGTCCTGGAACACAAAATCAGGACCTCCCAGCAAGTAACAGTTTGCACTAAGTCAGTAAGGCTCTTCAGTGATAAAGTTGCACAAGATTCTATCCTCTGTTGCCTTCTATTTTCATTTCACTAAGATAGCATGATTTTATATATTTCCCTGCTACTATTTACCAATGATTCTCAAATTTACATCTCTATCTTACAACTACAGTCCTAGCTTTAGATTCAAAATTCAAACTGCCAACTACTGCAGACTCTACAAACTCAACGAATAAATGGAACTAGTTATCTTTTCTCCTGTATGTTGTCTGCATCCAATATTTTTACCACAACTAATAAATTAACTATGCAACCAATCTGCTAAGGTAAATAATTCAATATCATTCTTAACTTAGCTCTCTTCCTATCCTTAAATATGCATTTTATTTCCGTATCATGCTGCTTCTACTTCCTAAATGTTCGTCAAATAAGTCATCTTCTGCATGGCCTCCAATTTGTTTTCTATGACTCTAGTTTCTCCCTGTCCATTTCTACCTCTGTTGTCACCAGAATAATCTTCCTTAAACCAAGGGGAAAAGTCAATGACCTCCTTAAATGTTCTGTGAAATCCCAATTGCCTACAGAGGGGGGGAAATATCATCTAAAGGCCCTTTACAATCTGTCCCCATTGGTGTAATCTCCTCTTGCAATACTCCCAACAAGCACACTCTAAACTCCTGGACACTGAATTTATTATCATTCCCTGGATATGTCAAACCTTTTATGAGGTTTGTTTTTATGTAACATAGTTTTCACCACCTTGAATTCTCTCCCCCAATTTTCACTTAGGAAATTCTTGATCATTCTTTAATATCAAAATATTATCTCCTCCAAAAAATTGATGTAAAAGTATATGAAGAAGTATTCAACTCCAAAATAATCAAAAAAAATACACAACAAGACAATATTGGCTTAAAAACATGCTCAGTGAAGGAAGCAGACACATAAGGCTACATATAACATGATTCCATTTATGTGAAACTTTAGGAATGGCAAAAGAGACCAGTAGTTGCCTGGGACCAGGAGTAGAAAGTTGTCTCTTGTTGTCTGCAAAAGGACACAAGGAAATTTTGGGGGAGTAACAGAAATGTTTTATGTCTGTGTTGGTTGTTATATGACTGTATACATTTTCCAAAACTCACCAAACTGTACATATAAAATGTGTGAGTTTCTTATATGAAAATTAGACTTTAATAAAGATATTAAAAATACTTCTGCACCCAAACTTTAATGAAATATTTTTAAAAAAATATTGAACTAAAAGTTTTGCCTATTAAATTTACAAAGCTTAAAATGTATTCTACCCACTGTTGGTAAGAATTTATTAAAATGTGTATTCTATACAACTGGTTGGGAGTGGCATTGATAGACCCTTTGAAAAGCAATTGGAAAATGTGTATCAAGAGACTTGATTTTTTTTTCATTACTGTTTAATCTGGTCATTTTATTTCCAGGGATAGTTCTAAGGAAATAATCTGAAGTACACTTAAAAGGTTTATGCAGGTTTTATACAGAAATATGTTCATTGAAATATTTATTTATTATATCAGACCTCAGAAAAACCCAAATATGAAGAAGACAGAATAATAGCCAGTAAACATATAAAAAAGTGCTCAACATCTCTAATCATGAGGGAAATGCAAATCAAAACCACCTAACTCCAGTGAGAACGGCCTTTATCAACAAGTCCCAAAACAATAAATGTTGATGTGGATGTGGAGAGATTGGAACACTCATACAGTGCTGGTGGGACTGAAAACTAGTACAACCTCTGTGGAAAGTAATTTGGAAATATCTCAAAGAACAAAAAATAGAAAGATCATTTGATCCAGCAATCCCACTACTAGGCATCTACCCAAATGAAAAACAGACATTTTACAATAAAGATACCTGCACTCGAATGTTTATGGCAGCACAATTCACAATTGCAAAGATGTGGAAACAACCCAAGTGCCCACCAAAACATGAGTGGATTAATAAAATGTGGTATATATGTACCATGGAGTACTATTCAACCATAAAAAACAATGGCGAACTAGCACCTCTTATATTATCCTGGGTGAGGCTACAGCCCATCTTTTGAAGTGAAGTATCACAGGCATAGAAAAACAAGCACCACATGTACTCGCCATCAAATTGGTACTTACTGATCAACACTTAGGTGCTCACATGGAAGCTCATATTCCATCGGGTGCCGGACGGGTGGCAGGGGAGTGGGGGGGATGGGTAAACTCACAACTAATGGGCGTGGAGCGCACTGTATGGGGGATGCACACGCTTGTAGCTCTAGCTTGGGTGAGGCAAAGGCATTATATGTAACCAAAATGTTTATATCCCATGATATTCTAAAATTTAAAAAAATAAATAAAGAGTCAAAATTTAATTAAAAAAAGAAAAACCCAAATATTGCAAGAGAGGAAAATAACTAAGTAAATAATTAGAACTTCATGTTTTTAATATCATTTCTTCATGGACTTCCCATCTCCCATGCAGTCTTCCTAGTCCCTATGGTGCCACAGCCGGGAGTCCATGTTACTGTGACAACACTGCTTACCTTGTATTGACTTATTTTCATTAGTGATTGTCCCCAAAAGACTGTGACCTTCTGACAGCAGGAGTGCATTGTGTTCATTCTCAGAGCCCCACTACCTAGCAAGTAGTAGATGCTCAATTCAAATAAATAGATAACTATTACTGGAAAGCATTTGCCTGAAGTCCACTAGAGATCCTCCCAAGGGATTTGCACAGAGTGTGACTCTTTTCATAAGGGCAGCAGTGACCGTTGTGTCATGTTGTCATCTGATTTTAGAAGCTTTGCATTGATCAGCTCAACAGACAGCAAATTTAACAAGATCTTCAGACTCTTTATCTGTTTTTAGCAGCAGATGTTTAATCATTCTAATACAGGTATCTAGTGGCTCTGAGCAAAATTTGTCTGCAAATGGGATTTAAAGATCAGTGTTTGTATTGCAACTCCACTCAGATGCCTAAGGTAGGCTTACCATTGTCGTCTTTGGGGTCTAACCGAATTTTCGTTCCAATCCAGCCAACTGTCCCACAGACATCCAACTTCAGTCTGCTTCCAGCTGTTGTTTTGCAACGGAACATTTCACTCTGAATGTTAAAAGGAGTGATCCCAGAATTCTGTTGTGTTCCATGTAAATGACTTACCTGGTGACCTTAACCCAGGATTTAAATTATCTCAGGTCTCACTAGGCACAGAATAATGTATGTTGATTGCAAGTTTGTATATTCAGTTCCTCAATTCTAAAGGGTTTTTTTTTTTTTTGAGGTCGTGAACTAAGTCTATTCCTCTGTATGTAGCCCGAAGTCCCCAATATAATGTTTTGCACTTTGAGAGAATTCAGTAAATGCTTGTTATTATCTGATTAACTAGTAATTGTTAAATCTGGACAACATCTATGGTAATTATAGGTCACATTTGTATAGTACTTTACAGTTTACTAGGCACTTTCACATGTAAGTAAGTACAAAGAGAAAGAACTGAGAATATATACTTCAATATTTCAGGCAAAGTCTGGTAGATAACAGTGTAACGTTATATACATTTGGGTTATTCCTTATTAAGATTTATAGCTGTTCATATGAGAAAAAAGAAAGTGGAAATAAAAATAATAAATTCCAAGAGTTCCAAAAAGAGGAAAATTTCTCTCTCATCTATACAGAAGGTATGGTATATCAAATTACAAAGGATTTCAAAAATTACATCATTGTGTTTCCTCGACACAAAATAAAGTTAAAATATCCTATACAATGGTAAGACAAAGTAAATTTCTCCATCTTGCCCAAACTCAAATTCATTACACTATGAACAAAACTCCTTTATCTCCTCCACCAGCCTTCTCTGCTCAGCTTCCCTGCTCCCCCGATGGCATCTCCAGCTGATCGTCCCAGCCGGGAAATGTGGAGGCCTATGGGATGGCAGTTATGTGTATGATTGGCATTTCAGACAGTGAGCACTTTCAAAATGCTGAAATTTATGCAAAACATTCACTTGATTAAGGCAGCTGACAATATGTGAATTATTAATAAGGGAAGATAGACAACGGACTGGATTGAAAACAAATTTAAAGAAAACTACCCCCTTTTATGCAATCATTGACATTCCTTCTTTGCCAATTAATCATTTGGTGAAATGTCTTTTGGCAAATCAATTTCTGACAAACTGATTTCAATGAACTCACTTTCGGCTAATTAACCAAGAGATGTACACCCACTCTGAGCACCTGAACCTGAATCCACCCCACTCAAATTCTTTAACAAACCTAAAAATGGTGCATGAACTTAACACTTTATAAAGACAAGAGTGGGGTACTCTGAACGTCCAAGCACACACTATGGAAGAATGCAATACAGTAGCGTTCTACACAGTTAACTCTAGCACAGTTACTCATACAACAAACCACATAAGGAATCACACAATTCTTAGCCAGGTAGCTGAGGAAAATGTTTCTGCTCCAGTCTTGTCCAGATGTTCAGTTACTTTGCTATTCTAATTTTGGATTTTCCACTGATTCTCTTCTGTGTCCAAAGGTGGGCTACAGTTTAATTTGCAATGCAATTCAACAATTACTATGAATAAAAATTCATATAAGAAGTCTCATCTTATATAAGAATTCATATATAAAAATTCTGTCTCTCCATCTGTGTTTGTTCAAAGTTGGTACTTGAAGTTCAGAGTGCTTCTATGGTTCCACATTTTCTACTGTAGGGATCTATAAAACATCTGCCACACGTCTCAGTACTCCAGGATGCTGCCTCTGAATATGCTAGGCTAGACTCCATGCTCCTACTTTGTGGGTTCTCTAGTCTTTATTGTGCTTCAGTGGAAATTTCATAGAATTCTGGGCATTTAGGAAGGAAAGAGTAGCTTCTTCGTTGTGTTCTCTCCAGACTCTATGAAACTTTTGTATCACTCCAGTAAACACTATGCCTAGCTAGAACCACCCCCCACCCCAAGGTGTCACTGAGACCCTATGCTTAGGCTGCCTGCCACACAGCCATCTTTGCATAACAATGTGGAGCTTTGTAGGCTTCTTTCAAACATAATTTACTAATAATTTTTCCCACCCAGAGCTATAAGGCCTGTGCTATCAGGTAGTAGCACCAAAGAGTGTGATTGCATTTGAAGAAGAAAAGAAAAGAAAATGCATAAATATTTGGCCTACTATAACTCTTGCTCAAAATTCAGGATAATTGCAAATGTTGTCTCCAGTGGCAACATCTGGAATGTTATAAGTTCAAATGGCATCCTATTGAGAATGCACTTGAGATGGTTTGCCCAGAAAAGTATTGCATGAAAACCAGAGCTCATCTTAAAGTAACTTCCCATCATAAGTCACCTGTTTTGTTACAAGAACTCTTGAAATAAGAATGCTCAAGAAAATATTATAGATAACACCAGATGTGTTAGGTAGATAGTGAGAGATTCCGGGTCTCCTAGGAACGCAAGTAGTTGCTATTGCCCCCATCTTGTTCCTGCCCAACCCTAATTCTCCATACCTGGGAGGAGGAGGGAATACCCTACGAATCTGCCAATCAGACTTGGCATGCCAGCTGCAAAAGAATGCGGAGGACTCTCTAGCCCCTGGGACAAGCTTCATGGGTACCATAAAGTCCAGAAAGTTACCTAGAACCCACATACGCAGTAAGACTCAGGTCAAGCGGCTCCCCAACTGTCCAATCAAAGTGGTTCTGTGGTGACCTTTGAACTATGGGGAGGTCCCTATCCGGACACCACAAAACAAGACTCAGACCACAATCAAGCTCTTTTTTCCTGCTGCAACAAGGGGTCTGGTCATCATCTGTGGCATACGTACCATGCTCTAAAAAACTTTATCTTGCTCTTGCCCCATAATCCTATCTTTCTCTCCTCAATAAACTTAATTTTTGTGCTTGCCTAACTTTGGCGTGTCTGGTCATTCTTCAACCATGGCTGCACCAAGAACCCACGGTTTCAGACTAAAACCCGACAGATACTTCTCAAAACAACCTATAGACAGCCACCAGCACCTTAACCAAAAGAAAAAATTCCAACAGCCAGGCATTTGCAGGCTCCATAAGGTTCCCACAGGCATCCCTGGGTGAGATAGTTCTTTGTGTTCTCAGTGTTTGAATGTAAAAGTTGTATCATGCAGCCCCCATGCTGTGTATCAGCTTGGCTGCCAGTTACACTGTGAAGCAGCCCACCTTTCAACAAGGACCATGGTTTACAAGGAGCATTGTAGAAAGCCCTACACACCACAAGGCACTATTCTAGTGAGGACGACCTAGAAACTCCAATTTTTTAAAAAGAAAGAATAAGATTTTTCAGAGGTGAGTGCATAACACTGTGAACCATGCAGACCTTCATTAGAAACTAATCTCAAACACCCTGGAATATTAATCCATTTTTAATGAAGCTCAAAGCAATGATGCTGATACAGTTGTATAAGCTCCACATGTGCACATTAATCCTAAATACACTTTTGGCTTTGTTTGGGAAGCAATTTCCACTTTCAAACTTTGGAAAATGTATCAGGACCCAAAGAGATATTTGCATTTAAATTACAGTGCATGCTTTTCATATCAATTATGGGGGGGGGGCGGACAAAAAAAGACCATCCTGATGAGATGACCAAAATAAAATTGACACAACATTATTTATACTGTTTGCTTTCAAGACACCTGGAACAAAAGAAAAATAAAAAGTCTGCCAAGCAGAAGGTTTATTCTGACCACTGTTAAAAAATTATTCAGTGAGACTTGTTAAAGCACAGTAAGGAAGACTTTATTCAGGACCAGCATGATAGGTGCAGAGACCACCTCAGTGGGGTCTTGCAGCGGGGTAGAGAGACTGGGCTCAACTCAATACGGAATGGGCAAGTGGGAATGTATAGCCAAGGAACGGGTGGGGGTCAGTGATGGAAAATTACTAAGCGAAAATATCAGGGCTCGAGGGGATTCTGACTAAACTGAACTCACAGGATTCTTGCTGAAGATGGGCCAGGGTGACCAGAATTGGGGGATGATCACCCGGGCGATGGTGGAGGATGAGGAACCTGATCAGATATCAAGGGTGGGTACATTCTTGCCAAACCGACTTAACAAAGTTCTTTGCTAAAACTGGATTTTACAAGGAAGTAAAATGGGCCCAGGAGAAGTTCCAGAAGGCTGACTAAAGTTTGGCCAAGCAAAGAATCTTTGTCTCCATGTAGAGAGAATATACTATGGAAACAGGACGCACTTTCAACCCATTTCCAGCTTTGTCACCTGTTAACGAGATTCCCATAGAATGAGTAAGCGATGCTGACTGTGCTCCGTTCAAGAGCAGAGTTTTCCCTCCTCGCCGCACTGCAGGCCAAGGGAAAGAGCTCCCTAGCACAACCTAGATCCCCCACTGTCCCTGCCCACCTCTGCAACCCTCTCTGCCACCACCATTCCACGACAAGCTTGTTCTCTTGCTTGGCCCTCTGCCTGGAACCTCTTCCATCAGATTTTGCAAGCCCTGTCGTTCAGCCCTCTGCTGAAACGTGAGCTCCTCACAGAGGCCTTTCGCTACCGCCCAGTTTGAGTCCCCACACACCCCCTCCCTGCCCTCCTCTGCCCCTCCCCTTGCTCTGTTGTTGCTTTACAACCCTAATCACTACCTGTGAT